>JAAAWM010008162.1:0-12266 GCA_036873465.1 Thinopyrum obtusiflorum
CTCAACTGCAGCATCTGAGATCTCCTTGTACATATGAGTCATGGTATTGTGGTCCATTTTCTTCTTGGCATAGACATCTAAGTCATCTTCACTCTTTTTTGGTGCATTGATCAGATTGGCCCATTTCTTAATGGTTGATTGATACCTTGTACCTTCAGACATCCAAATATCCTGCCATCTGGATAGAAATGTGTTGTGGAGTAGAATTGCATAATGAGCTCATCATTTCACTTTGTGAGCTTCTGCCCAACAAAGTCTGCAACTCCACAAGCAATGAAACTGTCTTGCATTCTAGGATAGTGTTCTTCATTCTCCTTCATGTAGGTCCAGTCGACCCACCTCATATCACACACTATAAGCTTCTTGTCCAACAATACTGTCTCATAGAAATCCTGCTGTTCCTTTGTGTGGAATCTGTAATCAACAGCAGTCCTTTTCCTGATAGCATAGGGATCAGACAACCACCACTGTCTGAGTCCTGCATCCTTTCTTAGCTTCATGTTCTCAGCCACAGGATGAGCATCATTATGGTCTGGAATCTTTGGCTTCAGCTTCCTCAGGACTTGTCCTTCATCATCTTCCTCAGCAGCAACTTCAGGCACTGGGGCCTTGTTCTTCTCAGCAGCTGGTATACTTCTGGTATTCCTCTTTGTGCATTCTTGGGCTTGGGGGTAGCTTTGGGTGCTTTTTTGGGCTTTGATGATGCAACCCCTGACTTATTAGCATCACCCATCAGCTTTTGTGCCTTGGGTGCTGGTGCAGCAACCTCTTCTTCCTCTTCCTCATCAGAAGAATGCTTCTTAAATTCTGCCATGTGATCAACTTTCTTGCATCATCTTCCTCTCTTTCTCTCCTTCTGCCCTTCTGCAGCAGCTTCTTTGGGTTGAGATTTCAAAGAAACTTGAGTAGAAGCTCTGGCTTTAGACATAAGAGTTCTCTTTGCAGGCACTTTGATCTTCATTCCAGGCTTAATGGATGTAGCTGTGACAAACTCCTTTTTGAGCACTTTCTTTTTGGAAGTGGCCTCATCTTCAGCAGCCACATAGTCCTCATCCTCAGATTCTGAGGTTCTTTTCTTCCTTGTCCTGGTGGCAGCCTTAGGCAGATTGCTTGGGGTGCTCCTGCTGCCATCATCTGAAGTGCTAGAGGGACTAGTGCCCTCACTCATGTGAATCTGCTCTTCTTCCCTGTTCTGACTATCACTTTGGTCTGACCCTGTGAATAGTTATAAATGAGATAGAGTGGATGAGCATCATAAAATGCAGAGATTTTTGCAAAAGAATGATTCAAAAACTTAGTTTTAGTTTTCCACAGAAAGCATTTCGGATCAACCAATTTTCAAACTCGGTGATACCGAAGCAGTTTTGGAACCTAAACTAATGAACTCGGTTAGACCGAGTCACAGTTCGGTGGCACCGAGACTGCTAGGGTTTCACAAAGTTCTAAAATCGGTCACACCGATTAGCAATTCTCGGTCAGATCGAGAGTTACTAGTGCAATGGCGTTAGCCGAATCGGTGGGACCGAGTTTTTCAACTCGGTGGGTCCGAGATGGTTTCGGCGGAAACCTAACCCTAAATTTTCAAATCGCATCTATTCTAAGGATTGTTTTGACTGGATAGAGGTGTTTCAGTCGTGGCAAGAATCATAATGAACACAATGTGCTGAGAATCAGTCGAGGATAGCACTGTGATCGAGTTCATACCCTAGTTCGGCGATGAACTCGCTACGGCGGCAACGGCGGAGGTGAAATCCGTTGACGGCGGCGGAGACCAGCGACAGGAGGCGGCTGGCGACGAAGTCGACGATCCGGAGACCTAGAAGGCAGAGCGAGCTATGTGCGGGCGAAGAGGTTTGGGAAAGTTTTCCGAATTTTTGCCCGTGTGAATATATAGCCTGACCTGTCGGTGTGACCGAGTGAAACGACTCGGTGGCACCGAGATGCATAACTGTTGACAGTTACAGCAACTCGGTACATCAAACAAGTGTAGCAAGTTTATAGCATGGCCTCTTATCATGTTGTGGTCACCTGACTTGGGCAATAGAGTATGCCTTAGGATCCAGTTGATCGTTGGCAGCCTTGACAGAAGAAAATGGACTGACCCAAACTTATGTGTCTCAACTGCAGCATCTGAGATCTCCTTGTACATATGAGTCATGGTATTGTGGTCCATTTTCTTCTTGGCATAGACATCTAAGTCATCTTCACTCTTTGGGGGGGGGGGGGGGGGGGGGGGGGGGGGGGGGGGGGGGGGGGGGGGGGGGGGGGGGGGGGGGGGGGGGGGGGGGGGGGGGGGGGGGGGGGGGGGGGGGGGGGGGGGGGGGGGGGGGGGGGGGGGGGGGGGGGGGGGGGGGGGGGGGGGGGGGGGGGGGGGGGGGGGGGGGGGGGGGGGGGGGGGGGGGGGGGGGGGGGGGGGGGGGGGGGGGGGGGGGGGGGGGGGGGGGGGGGGGGGGGGGGGGGGGGGGGGGGGGGGGGGGGGGGGGGGGGGGGGGGGGGGGGGGGGGGGGGGGGGGGGGGGGGGGGGGGGGGGGGGGGGGGGGGGGGGGGGGGGGGGGGGGGGGGGGGGGGGGGGGGGGGGGGGGGGGGGGGGGGGGGGGGGGGGGGGGGGGGGGGGGGGGGGGGGGGGGGGGGGGGGGGGGGGGGGGGGGGGGGGGGGGGGGGGGGGGGGGGGGGGGGGGGGGGGGGGGGGGGGGGGGGGGGGGGGGGGGGGGGGGGGGGGGGGGGGGGGGGGGGGGGGGGGGGGGGGGGGGGGGGGGGGGGGGGGGGGGGGGGGGGGGGGGGGGGGGGGGGGGGGGGGGGGGGGGGGGGGGGGGGGGGGGGGGGGGGGGGGGGGGGGGGGGGGGGGGGGGGGGGGGGGGGGGGGGGGGGGGGGGGGGGGGGGGGGGGGGGGGGGGGGGGGGGGGGGGGGGGGGGGGGGGGGGGGGGGGGGGGGGGGGGGGGGGGGGGGGGGGGGGGGGGGGGGGGGGGGGGGGGGGGGGGGGGGGGGGGGGGGGGGGGGGGGGGGGGGGGGGGGGGGGGGGGGGGGGGGGGGGGGGGGGGGGGGGGGGGGGGGGGGGGGGGGGGGGGGGGGGGGGGGGGGGGGGGGGGGGGGGGGGGGGGGGGGGGGGGGGGGGGGGGGGGGGGGGGGGGGGGGGGGGGGGGGGGGGGGGGGGGGGGGGGGGGGGGGGGGGGGGGGGGGGGGGGGGGGGGGGGGGGGGGGGGGGGGGGGGGGGGGGGGGGGGGGGGGGGGGGGGGGGGGGGGGGGGGGGGGGGGGGGGGGGGGGGGGGGGGGGGGGGGGGGGGGGGGGGGGGGGGGGGGGGGGGGGGGGGGGGGGGGGGGGGGGGGGGGGGGGGGGGGGGGGGGGGGGGGGGGGGGGGGGGGGGGGGGGGGGGGGGGGGGGGGGGGGGGGGGGGGGGGGGGGGGGGGGGGGGGGGGGGGGGGGGGGGGGGGGGGGGGGGGGGGGGGGGGGGGGGGGGGGGGGGGGGGGGGGGGGGGGGGGGGGGGGGGGGGGGGGGGGGGGGGGGGGGGGGGGGGGGGGGGGGGGGGGGGGGGGGGGGGGGGGGGGGGGGGGGGGGGGGGGGGGGGGGGGGGGGGGGGGGGGGGGGGGGGGGGGGGGGGGGGGGGGGGGGGGGGGGGGGGGGGGGGGGGGGGGGGGGGGGGGGGGGGGGGGGGGGGGGGGGGGGGGGGGGGGGGGGGGGGGGGGGGGGGGGGGGGGGGGGGGGGGGGGGGGGGGGGGGGGGGGGGGGGGGGGGGGGGGGGGGGGGGGGGGGGGGGGGGGGGGGTGTGCTTAGTGATATGCTCCAAAACCCTCAACTACTTTCCCATATCCACAAATGACCTAAACCCTAAGCCAAACTCGGTCATACCGATTCTTTCTATCCGGCGCCACTGAGTTTCACTTGTCATAAGCCACTGCCAAACCCTAGCAATTCGGTTCTACCGATAGGGATCTCGGTCTCACCGAGATGCGATTGCAAACTCTCTGTTTCCCTTTCGTAACTTTTCGGTCCCACCGAAAGAGCGGATCGGCCCCACCGAGATTGCAATGTAAATTCAGTGTTTCCTTTTTGTAACTTTTTGGTCTCACCGAAAGAGCAAATCGGTCCCACCGAGTTTGCCTGACCAACTCTCTGGTTAGCTAATTACCAAAATCGGTCTCACCGAGTTTGTGTAATCGGTCTCACCGAGATTACGTTATGCCCAAACACTAACCATATCGGTCCTACCGAGTTGCATGTCAGTCCCACCGAAAATCTCTAACGGTCACTAGGTTTACCTTTTCGGTCTGACCGAGTTTGTTGATTCGGTCCCACCGAAATTGGAAAACTATGTGTAACGGTTGGATTTTGTGTGGAGGCTAAGACCGTAGCCAAAGTGCTTGGAAAGGCTTCCATCATGGAAGAAGAGGAAGAAGAAGAGGTAGCTGCACCAGCACCTAAAGCACCTAAGCTTATGGGTGATGCTATAAGATCAGGGGCTGCCACATCTAAGCCCAAAGAAGCACCCAAAGCTGCCTCCAAGCCCAAGTCTACACCAAAGAGAAATACAAGGAGCATACCTGCAACTAAGAAGAACAAGGCCCCAGTGCCTGAAGCTGCTGAAGAAGATGATGAAGAGCAAGTTCTCAGAAAACTCAAGCCCAAGATCCCAGACCACAACGATGCTCATCCTGTGGCTGAGGATATGAAGCTCAGGAGAGACTCAGGGCTGAGGAAGTGGAGAGAAGCAGATCCATATGCTTCAAGGAGGAGGACTGCTGTTGACTACAGGTTCCACACTAAGGAACAACAGGACTTCTATGAGACAGTGCTGCTTGATAAGAAGCCAATAGTCTATGATATGAGATGAGTTGATTGGGAGTACATCAAGGACAATGAGGAACACTATCCCGATGTGATTGACAGTTTCAATGCTTGTGGAGTAGCAGACTTTGTTGGGCAGAAGCTCACAAAGTGGAACGAGGAGCTTATCATGCAGTTCTACTCCACAGCACACTTTTATCCAGATGGGAGGATTGTATGGATGTCAGAAGGAACCAGATATCAGTCAACAATTGCTGAGTGGGCACATCTCATCAATGCCCCAGAGGAGCATGAGGATGACTTGGATATCTATGCCAAGAAGAAGATGGACCACAACTCCATGTCCAATATGTACAAGGAAATTCCAAATGAAGCACTTGATACTTTCAAGTTTGGCTCAGTGCATTATCTTTTGTCAGGGCTGCCAACTATCAATTGGATCTTGAGGCACACCTTATTGCCCAAGTCTGGAGATCACAAGATGGTCAGAGGCCATGCAATCAATTTGCTTCATGTATTTGATGTGCCACAGAAGTTCAAGGTGATGAGCCTCATGGTAGAGACAATCAAGAGGACAGCAGCAGACCAGAAGAGGAGCTGTGGATATGCCCCACAAATTCAGGAGTTAATCAACTCAAAGATGGGCACAGGCATATACTCATTGGACAAGGAACACCTGCCCATCCGTCCAGATTTTGAAGATAATCAAGTTGTTATGACTGAGAATGAACCATCGTCTGCCCAAGCACAAGCAAAGAAGGAGAAGGCAAGAAAGGAGAAAGCTGCCAAGATGCCAACTCAAGAGGAGGCATCTGAGTATTTCTTGAAAACCAAACAAGACCAGCTTGGTTACCTAATTGCATCCACCCTGTGGATTGAGAAAGGACTAGCCACCCTAACTCAGAACCAGGCAAGCCTAGAGAGAATCATGGAACAAAAGTTCTATGACTTGGATGTCAAGGTGACAGAGATTCAGACTGCAGTGGAGCAGCTCCAGGATGACATGCAGGAGAGGAGAGGCAGGACTACAACTGATGCATTTGCCAGAGTGCCAAGAGCTTAGAGATCACATGCAGTGCCAGTTGCTGACACCAGAGCCACCACTTCTGCACTAGCTACAGCCTCAGTTCCACCAGCTCCAGCATCTACTTCAGCCTCGACTCCGACCACGTCTACAGAAGGCTTTGTCCTTGGTGTGCTTCGGACTCCACCACCACCTGAAGATCAAGCCTGAGCGTCGATCTAGCACTATGCATTTTCTAGGAACTTTTTGGTATCTTGTTGCCAAAGGGGGAGAAAATGTATAGATCATAGGCTTCGAGAGAGAGTGTTGCTTTTATTCTCTCTTGTTTTATTTGGTGGTTTTTCGAACTTTGTTTGCTTTTGAGTGCTTGAGATACTATGTCATTGCTCGTGAGACATTGATGATCATGTGTTTGATCATAAGCTACACTTATGCATGCTTGATATATCTTATCTATCTTATGTGATCATTCACTATTCTTGGTGATGAGTGCATGTAGGGGGGGGGGGGGGGGGGGGGGGGGGGGGGGGGGGGGGGGGGGGGGGGGGGGGGGGGGGGGGGGGGGGGGGGGGGGGGGGGGGGGGGGGGGGGGGGGGGGGGGGGGGGGGGGGGGGGGGGGGGGGGGGGGGGGGGGGGGGGGGGGGGGGGGGGGGGGGGGGGGGGGGGGGGGGGGGGGGGGGGGGGGGGGGGGGGGGGGGGGGGGGGGGGGGGGGGGGGGGGGGGGGGGGGGGGGGGGGGGGGGGGGGGGGGGGGGGGGGGGGGGGGGGGGGGGGGGGGGGGGGGGGGGGGGGGGGGGGGGGGGGGGGGGGGGGGGGGGGGGGGGGGGGGGGGGGGGGGGGGGGGGGGGGGGGGGGGGGGGGGGGGGGGGGGGGGGGGGGGGGGGGGGGGGGGGGGGGGGGGGGGGGGGGGGGGGGGGGGGGGGGGGGGGGGGGGGGGGGGGGGGGGGGGGGGGGGGGGGGGGGGGGGGGGGGGGGGGGGGGGGGGGGGGGGGGGGGGGGGGGGGGGGGGGGGGGGGGGGGGGGGGGGGGGGGGGGGGGGGGGGGGGGGGGGGGGGGGGGGGGGGGGGGGGGGGGGGGGGGGGGGGGGGGGGGGGGGGGGGGGGGGGGGGGGGGGGGGGGGGGGGGGGGGGGGGGGGGGGGGGGGGGGGGGGGGGGGGGGGGGGGGGGGGGGGGGGGGGGGGGGGGGGGGGGGGGGGGGGGGGGGGGGGGGGGGGGGGGGGGGGGGGGGGGGGGGGGGGGGGGGGGGGGGGGGGGGGGGGGGGGGGGGGGGGGGGGGGGGGGGGGGGGGGGGGGGGGGGGGGGGGGGGGGGGGGGGGGGGGGGGGGGGGGGGGGGGGGGGGGGGGGGGGGGGGGGGGGGGGGGGGGGGGGGGGGGGGGGGGGGGGGGGGGGGGGGGGGGGGGGGGGGGGGGGGGGGGGGGGGGGGGGGGGGGGGGGGGGGGGGGGGGGGGGGGGGGGGGGGGGGGGGGGGGGGGGGGGGGGGGGGGGGGGGGGGGGGGGGGGGGGGGGGGGGGGGGGGGGGGGGGGGGGGGGGGGGGGGGGGGGGGGGGGGGGGGGGGGGGGGGGGGGGGGGGGGGGGGGGGGGGGGGGGGGGGGGGGGGGGGGGGGGGGGGGGGGGGGGGGGGGGGGGGGGGGGGGGGGGGGGGGGGGGGGGGGGGGGGGGGGGGGGGGGGGGGGGGGGGGGGGGGGGGGGGGGGGGGGGGGGGGGGGGGGGGGGGGGGGGGGGGGGGGGGGGGGGGGGGGGGGGGGGGGGGGGGGGGGGGGGGGGGGGGGGGGGGGGGGGGGGGGGGGGGGGGGGGGGGGGGGGGGGGGGGGGGGGGGGGGGGGGGGGGGGGGGGGGGGGGGGGGGGGGGGGGGGGGGGGGGGGGGGGGGGGGGGGGGGGGGGGGGGGGGGGGGGGGGGGGTTGAAGCAGAAGAGCAAGGAGTTCATCATCAACACACCATCTATTACCTTTTGGAGAGTGGTGTCTCCTAGATTGTTTAGGTGTCACTTGGGAGCCTCCGTCAAGATTGTGGAGTTGAACCAAGGAGTTTGTAAGGGCAAGGAGGTTGCCTACTTCGTGAAGATCTACCCAAGTGAGGAAAGTCCTTCGTGGGTGATGGCCATGGTGGGATAGACAAGGTTGCTTCTTCGTGGAGCCTTCGTGGACTTGCGCAACCGTTACCCTTCACGGGTTGAAGTCTCCACCAACGTGGATGTATGATAGCACCACATATCGGAACCATGCGAAAAAACTATGTGTCTCCAATTGCGTTTGCACACTCCAATCCCATCCCTTTACTTTCTCGCAAGTTGCATGCTTTACTTTCTGCTGCTCATATACTTTTGCCATGCTTGCTTGATAAGTATTGTGATTGTTTGGAATTGTGCTAAATTCCAACCTCAACTTGAAAAACTTAAAAACTGCTACCTTTACTTGTTGAGGGTCTAATCACCCCCCTCTAGACACCTCTTCTCGATCTTTTCAGCATGGATGGCCAAGGCGAACACTTTTAGGATGTTTCATGGTGATTATGAGGCCGCATATAACATTCTGCCAAAGATGGTAGCAGCCATTGCTCACCGAAACCAGGCATGCGCCATCAGGTCGAGTTAGTTGATGGAGTGTTTCGCCGTGCCTTTTGGATCTTTGGCCAATACATCGAGGCATTCACGTATTGTCGGTCGGTCTTGTCTATAGATGGTACATTCTCAACCGGCAAATACAAGGGCACATTGTTGGTGGCAATGGCCCACTCATCAAATGATAATGTGTTGCCGATGGCATTTGACTTGGGGCCTTTGGAGAACAATCACAATTGGGAGTGGTTTATGGAGCATGTGAGGACAAAGGTGTTTGGCAAGAGAGAGGTATGCATTATATCGGATCACCGTCATGGGATTCCCAAAGCAATAGGCGTTGATATTCCAGGTATTCCAAAGCTTCAAAACCATTGGTTCATGAGACACTTTGTGGCAAACTTTTACAGGGCATGCAAGAGTAATGAGTTTTGTAAAGACCTTACCCATGTTTGTGTTGCATTCAACACCGACACATTCAAAAGCCGATATGATAAACTCCTCAAGGCGTTGGAGAAGAACATAGGGAGGAAATAATTCTTGACCAGGCATGAGCCGGATAAATAAAAGTGGTCACACGCTTACGATGAAGGAGGTATGCAATATGGGGACATAACAAGCAACATGGTGGAATGCTTCAACAATGTGTTGAAGGGTGTCCTCGGTATCCTTATCCACCGCCTAAGCAGAATACATTGCCGCCGATTCATGTTGTGCTCAATTACTTTGGATGACCCAAACTCTTAAAGATGATGGCATATATGTGGAACATGTTCCATTGCTTTGTGACAATGAAAGTGCTATTAATATTGCTCATAATCCCGTGCAACATTCTCGAACTAAGCATATTGAAGTTCGTCATCATTTCATTCGAGACCATGTTGCTTAGGGGGATATCAATCTTAAACATGTTCATACCGATAAGCAATTAGCGGATATATTCACCAAACCACTTGATGAGAAAGTATTTTGCCATTTGAGAGGTGAGTTGAACATCATTGATGCCTCAAACTTGGAGTAGAAACTCCTTTTGGATGCGTGCAAGGCATGTGCCTTTATATGACTAATCCTTGATATTTCTCTTATAATGATGATCATATGGCTTGGATATATTTGTACCCTTGCATGCTATCTAACCCTTGTAGGTACTTGGATAAGCTCATTTCCATGATATTGGAAATCAATCACATTCTAAGCAATCTCTACATCTCCAAGTCTCTACAATATGGTGGTTGAAGACAAGGAAGCATGAATCCTTTCTATATATCCTTTGACAATTTCTATATATCAAATCTCATTTGGTATCAAACTTCATGATTGTCATTTTGGATACATGAGTGCTCTTCCTTGCCAAACTAACCCATGTAGGAAGATGAACTCAAACTACAAGCGGTGCTCCCAATTGTTGATGAACTACATCAACTTTGAGCATCCTACACAAGTTCAACTACATGATCAAGATCAACACCACCACCCAGGTATGTTTTTCCATCTTAGAGAAACTTCACCCAAAGACATGGATCAAAGAAACTCAACAAGATGAGAATACATCAAAATGCATAAACGAAAAATGGAAAGCCCATTTTGAGCTTAAACGATGAGTATGACCTATGATCAAGTGTCTTCACTTGACTCCTAAGTCAATATACTCTAACATAGGTGACTTTGTCACCGACAAATTCTAGATTAAGTTCTCTAGTGTTTCTGTATGTTCTTGCATTTATCTCTTGCATGTTTGTTCCCACCTTTCAAAAAAACTTCATCTAGAACTTCTTTTCTCTGTTATCTTCTGCTTCTCTTGCATTTAATTAATTACAAATCCTTTACTTAATTCCCTGCAAATCTTTGTGAGATCGTATTTGACTAGTGAGCTGAGATGACAAAATCTTTTTTGTGTTGAACTCGGCCTCACTGATCTTTTCTTTTCGGCCAGACCGACACAACTCGGTGTCACCGAAGAAAAGGACTCGATGTTACCAATTTCACTACTGTGGAAAGATTTGCCATTTGCATCCTGCATATCTAAACCAGCTCCACTCGATGATTCTTATCCTCTACCTGCATCACATTCTACATGTTACTTTGTCATGTGACTCAAGGACCAAACCTGTTTGACTCATACTCCAGAAGATCCCTTCTTGGAAATTGATGTCCAAGGGGGAGAGAGAGATCACGTCAAAGCTTAATCACAAAAGGGAGAGACAGACCCTATGGGAAAGAAAGACTTCTTAGTCTTCCCAGATGCTTGGTATTCAAAGAGAGAGAAGCCACATGTCTCTAAGAGGGGAAATACATGTTAGTAGAAGATGTTTCTTTATGCTTATTGCTCTGTTTTCTCAGTTGCTCTGATTTTCTATTACCCTATCTTCTCCCACTATCCAATATCAGATTCAGTGGGAGAAAGACATCTAAGGGAAGAAAGTCTCTGGAATTCATTGCTTATCTTTATCCTTGGGGACATGTCTATATCCAAATAGAGTACTAAGTACTCACTCACTACATGTCATCCTAGTCTTGGTACTCTTGTGGTTTCGCGTTCTTGGTCTGATTAGGAGATGTTCCTGCGTTATCTAACCCTGTTTTCTCAGGTTCATCTCTTGCAAAGTCAGCTCAAGGCCACAAGGTAAGTATATAAATCACACTCATGTGCATGATGATCTCTTGCTGATGTACATATTGTTTGCAAGAAGAACTCATGAACATGAAGGTACATTTCACATCATTTGCTCTGATGTATATAGCCAAGATACATGTAACTCATTGCTTGCTCTGACATGCTTATGCATTCAAATGTTCTTATATTCCATCATCACATGATTGCATACTATAGGGGGAGCCCATGCATGTTGCATGTTCTTCCAAAGCTTTACTTGTTACTTTTCATATCTTTATCTAAAGCTTTGATGTATGTTGTCATCAATTACCAAAAAGGGGGAGATTGAAAGCACAAGTGCTCCCTGGGTGGTTTTGGTAATTAATGTCAACATATCTCTCGTTGGACTAATATTTCTATCTAGTATGTTTTAGACGAGTTCAACAGTGGAGTGGCAGGACAAGAGGATGTGGACCCCTTCAAGATGCTAAGAACAAACATTGGCAAAAGCTCAAGACTCTACATTTTCATTTTAGTGATCCAAGATCACATTGAGTCCATAGGAACGCCAATACTATGAAAAGGGGATGAGGTGTTGCTTAATGGCTTGCTTGCTCAAAGTGCTTAGTGATATGCTCCAAAGCCCTCAACCACTTTCTCATTTCCGCATATGTCCTAAACCTAAAAGTCAAACTCGGCCCCACCGATTTGATCTATATGGTGCCACCGAGTTCATTTGACATAGCCACTGCCAGAAACCCTAATCTGTTCGATGTCACTGATGGGATCTCGGTCTCACCGAGATGGCCCGCAAACTCTCCATTACCTATTGCAGTTATTTCGGTCTCACCAAGATACGCAGTCGGTCCCACCGAGTTTGCTTGACCAAGTCTTTGTTTGCTTATTGCTGAAATCGGTCTCACCGAATTCATGCAATCGGTCTCACCAAGATGAGGTTTTGCCCTAACCCTAGCACATAGGTCTCACCGAGTTGAACTTGTTGGTCCCACCAAAAAGCCTAATGTTCACATTTTGAACCAGGTCGGCCTGACCGAGTTTCACTATTCGCCCCCCCCCCCCGAGTTTGGGAATTTGTGTGTAATCGTTAGATTTTGTGTGGAGGCTATATATACCCCTCCACCCCCTTCTCCATTTGAGAGAGAGCCATCAAAACATGCCTACACTTCCATTACTAATTTTCTAAGAAAGAACCACCTGCTCATGTGTTGAAACCAAGACATTCCAATCCAAGCATATGAATCTTGATCTCTAGCCTTCCCCAAGTTGCTTTCCACTCAAATCATCTTTCC
>JAAAWM010008163.1:0-12266 GCA_036873465.1 Thinopyrum obtusiflorum
TTGTCAGAGGTCTCATACCTCTCGACACGGGCATGAGTCTGAAATACCAATTTTCAGCTCTTGGAACATCTCATATGCTCCGTGGCGTTCAAAACATTTTTGAAGTGTCGAGCTTTGTAGATAGTAACATTACCATCAGCGTCAGTCTTCTTCTTAAAGATCCATTTATTTTCTATGGCTTACCGATCATCGGGCAAGTCCACCAAAGTCCACACTTTGTTCCCATACATGGATCCTATCTCAGATTTCATGGCCTCAAGCCATCTGTCGGAATCTGGGCTCGTCATAGCTTCTTCATAGTTCATAGGTCCACCTTGGTATACTAACATGACTTCCAGAACAGGATTACCGTACCACTCTGGTGCGGATCGTGCTCTGGTCGACCTACGAGGTTCTGTAGTAACTTGATCTGAAGTTTCATGATCATTATCATTTGCTTTCTCTCTGGTTGGTGTAGGCATCATGGGAACAGTTTTCTGTGATATGCTACTCTCCAATTCGAGAGAAGGTACAATTACCTCATCAAGTTCTACATTCCTCCCACTCACTTCTTTTGAGAGAAACTCCTTATCTAGAAAGGACCCAAATTTAGCAACAAAGATCTTGCCTTCGGATCTGGTAGAAGGTGTACCCAATAGTTTCTTTAGGGTATCCTATGAAGATGCACTTCTCTGATTTAGGTTCGAGCTTATCAGGCTGAAGCCTTTTGACATAAGCGTCGCATCCCCAAACTTTAAGAAATGACAGCTTAGGTTTCTTGCCAAACCCCAATTCATACGGTGTCGTCTCAACTGATTTAGACGGTGCCCTATTTAACGTGAATGCAGCTGTCTCTAATGCATAACCCCAAAATGATAGTGGTAAATTGGTAAGAGACATCATAGAACGCACCATATCTAATAAAGTACGGTTACAATGTTCGAACACACCATTACGCTATGGTGTTTCAGGTGGCGTGAGTTGTGAAACAATTCCACATTGTTTTAAATGAAGGCCAAACTCGTAACTCAAATATTCACCTCCGTGATCGGATCGTAGAAACTTTATTTTCTTGTTACGATGATTCTCCACTTCACTCTGAAATTCTTTGAACTTTTCAAATGTTTCAGACTTATGTTTCATCAAGTAGATATATCCATACCTACTCAAATCATCTGTGAAGGTCAGAAAATAATGATACATGCCGCGTGCTTCAATACTCATCAGACCGCATACATCGGTATGTATTATTTCCAATAAGTCATTAGCTCGCTCCATTGTTCCGAAGAACGGAGTTTTAGTCATCTTGCCCATAAGGCATGGTTCGCAAGCATCAAATGATTCATAATCAAGTGATTCCAAAAGCCCATCTGCATGGAGTTTCTTCATGCGCTTTACACCAATATGACCTAAACGACAGTGCCACAAATATGTTGCACTATCATTATCAACTTTGCATCTTTTGGCATCATTATTATGAATATGTGCATCACTACGATCGAGATTCAATAAACCATTTACATTGGGTGTATGACCATAGAAGGCTTTATTCATGTAAACAGAACAACAATTATTCTCTGACTTAAATGAATAACCGTATTGCAATAAACATGATCCAATCATATTCATGCTCAACGCAAACACCAAATAACATTTATTTAGGTTCAACACTAATCCTGAAGGTAGAGGGAGTGTGCGATGGTGATCTTATCAACCTTGGAATCACTTCCAACACACATCGTCATCTCGCCCTTAACTAGTCTCTGTTCATTCTGCAACTCCTGTTTCGAGTTACTAATCTTAGCAACTGAACCGGTATCAAATACCCAGGGGCTACTAAGAACACTAGTAAGGTACACATCAATAATATGTATATCAAATATACCTTTGTTCACTTTGCCATCCTTCTTATCCACCAAATGTTTGGGGCAGTTTTGCTTCCAGTGACCATTTCCTTTACAGTAGAAGCACTCAGTTTCAGGCTTGGGTTCAGCTTTGGGCTTCTTCACGGGAGTGGCAACTTGCTTGCCATTCTTCTTGAAGTTCCCTTTCTATCCCTTGCCCTTTTTCTTGAAACTAGTGGGGGGGGGGGGGGGGGGGGGGGGGGGGGGGGGGGGGGGGGGGGGGGGGGGGGGGGGGGGGGGGGGGGGGGGGGGGGGGGGGGGGGGGGGGGGGGGGGGGGGGGGGGGGGGGGGGGGGGGGGGGGGGGGGGGGGGGGGGGGGGGGGGGGGGGGGGGGGGGGGGGGGGGGGGGGGGGGGGGGGGGGGGGGGGGGGGGGGGGGGGGGGGGGGGGGGGGGGGGGGGGGGGGGGGGGGGGGGGGGGGGGGGGGGGGGGGGGGGGGGGGGGGGGGGGGGGGGGGGGGGGGGGGGGGGGGGGGGGGGGGGGGGGGGGGGGGGGGGGGGGGGGGGGGGGGGGGGGGGGGGGGGGGGGGGGGGGGGGGGGGGGGGGGGGGGGGGGGGGGGGGGGGGGGGGGGGGGGGGGGGGGGGGGGGGGGGGGGGGGGGGGGGGGGGGGGGGGGGGGGGGGGGGGGGGGGGGGGGGGGGGGGGGGGGGGGGGGGGGGGGGGGGGGGGGGGGGGGGGGGGGGGGGGGGGGGGGGGGGGGGGGGGGGGGGGGGGGGGGGGGGGGGGGGGGGGGGGGGGGGGGGGGGGGGGGGGGGGGGGGGGGGGGGGGGGGGGGGGGGGGGGGGGGGGGGGGGGGGGGGGGGGGGGGGGGGGGGGGGGGGGGGGGGGGGGGGGGGGGGGGGGGGGGGGGGGGGGGGGGGGGGGGGGGGGGGGGGGGGGGGGGGGGGGGGGGGGGGGGGGGGGGGGGGGGGGGGGGGGGGGGGGGGGGGGGGGGGGGGGGGGGGGGGGGGGGGGGGGGGGGGGGGGGGGGGGGGGGGGGGGGGGGGGGGGGGGGGGGGGGGGGGGGGGGGGGGGGGGGGGGGGGGGGGGGGGGGGGGGGGGGGGGGGGGGGGGGGGGGGGGGGGGGGGGGGGGGGGGGGGGGGGGGGGGGGGGGGGGGGGGGGGGGGGGGGGGGGGGGGGGGGGGGGGGGGGGGGGGGGGGGGGGGGGGGGGGGGGGGGGGGGGGGGGGGGGGGGGGGGGGGGGGGGGGGGGGGGGGGGGGGGGGGGGGGGGGGGGGGGGGGGGGGGGGGGGGGGGGGGGGGGGGGGGGGGGGGGGGGGGGGGGGGGGGGGGGGGGGGGGGGGGGTATGATTAATTGAACTTTAATTTATCATGAACTTAGTCCTGGTAGTATTAGCAATGACATGATGCTAAATTTTATTGTATGAGATGATCATGTTTTGTAACGGAGTTACCGGCAACTGGCAGGAGCCATATGGTTGTCGCTTTATTGTATGAAATGCAATTGCCATGTAATTTCTTTACTTTATCACTAAGCGGTAGCGATAGTCGTAGAAGCAATAGTTGGCGAGACGACAACGATGCTACAATGGAGATCAAGGTGTCGCGCCAGTGACGATGGTGATCATGACGGTGCTTTGGAGATGGAGATCAAAGGCACAAGATGATGATGGCCATATCATATCACTTATATTGATTGCATGTGATGTTTATCCTTTATGCATCTTATTTTGCTTAGTTCGACGGTAGCATTATAAGATGATCTCTCACTAAATTTCAAGGTACAAGTGTTCTCCCTGAGTATGCAACGTTGTGACAGTTCTTCGTGCTGAGACACCACGTGATGATCGGGTGTGATAAGCTCTACGTTCACATACAACGGGTGCAAGCCAGTATTGCACACGCAGAATACTCGGGTTAAACTTGACGAGCCTAGCATATGCAGATATGGCCTCGAAACACTGGAGACCGAAAGGTCGAGCGTGAATCATATAGAAGATATGATCAACATAGTGATGTTCACCATTGAAAACTACTCCATCTCACGTGATGATCGGACATGGTTTAGTTGATATGGATCACGTGATCACTTAGATGATTAGAGGGATGTCTATCTAAGTGGGAGTTCTTAAGTAATATGATTAATTGAACTTTAATTTATCATGAACTTAGTCCTGGTAGTATTAGCAATCTATGTTGTAGATCAATAGCTCGCGTTTAGCTCCCCTGTTTTATTTTTGATATGTTCCTAGAGAAAACTAAGTTGAAAGATGTTAGTAGCAATGATGTGGATTGGATCCGTGATCTGAGGATTATCCTCATTGCTGCACAGAAGAATTATGTCCTTGATGCACCGCTAGGTGACAGACCGATTGCAGGAGCAAATGCAGACGTTATGAATTTTTCGCAAGCTCGATATGATGACTACTTGATAGTTTAGTGCACCATGCTTTACGGCTTAGAATCGGGGCTTCAAAGACATTTTTGAAACGCCACGGAGCATATGAGATGTTCCAAGAGTTGAAATTAGTATTTCAGACTCATGCCCATGTCGAAAGGTATGAGACCTTTGACAAGTACTTTGCCTACAAGATGGAGGAGAATAGCTCAGCTAGTGAGCATGTGCTCAAAATGTCTGAGTACTACAATCACTTAAATCAAGTGGGAGTTAATATTCCAGATAAGATAGTGATGGACAGAGTTCTCTAGTCACTATCACCAAGTTACTAGAACTTCGTGATGAACTATAATATTCAAGGGATAACGGAAACGATTCCCAAGCTCTTCGTGATGCTGAAATCGACGAAGGGGGGGGGGGGGGGGGGGGGGGGGGGGGGGGGGGGGGGGGGGGGGGGGGGGGGGGGGGGGGGGGGGGGGGGGGGGGGGGGGGGGGGGGGGGGGGGGGGGGGGGGGGGGGGGGGGGGGGGGGGGGGGGGGGGGGGGGGGGGGGGGGGGGGGGGGGGGGGGGGGGGGGGGGGGGGGGGGGGGGGGGGGGGGGGGGGGGGGGGGGGGGGGGGGGGGGGGGGGGGGGGGGGGGGGGGGGGGGGGGGGGGGGGGGGGGGGGGGGGGGGGGGGGGGGGGGGGGGGGGGGGGGGGGGGGGGGGGGGGGGGGGGGGGGGGGGGGGGGGGGGGGGGGGGGGGGGGGGGGGGGGGGGGGGGGGGGGGGGGGGGGGGGGGGGGGGGGGGGGGGGGGGGGGGGGGGGGGGGGGGGGGGGGGGGGGGGGGGGGGGGGGGGGGGGGGGGGGGGGGGGGGGGGGGGGGGGGGGGGGGGGGGGGGGGGGGGGGGGGGGGGGGGGGGGGGGGGGGGGGGGGGGGGGGGGGGGGGGGGGGGGGGGGGGGGGGGGGGGGGGGGGGGGGGGGGGGGGGGGGGGGGGGGGGGGGGGGGGGGGGGGGGGGGGGGGGGGGGGGGGGGGGGGGGGGGGGGGGGGGGGGGGGGGGGGGGGGGGGGGGGGGGGGGGGGGGGGGGGGGGGGGGGGGGGGGGGGGGGGGGGGGGGGGGGGGGGGGGGGGGGGGGGGGGGGGGGGGGGGGGGGGGGGGGGGGGGGGGGGGGGGGGGGGGGGGGGGGGGGGGGGGGGGGGGGGGGGGGGGGGGGGGGGGGGGGGGGGGGGGGGGGGGGGGGGGGGGGGGGGGGGGGGGGGGGGGGGGGGGGGGGGGGGGGGGGGGGGGGGGGGGGGGGGGGGGGGGGGGGGGGGGGGGGGGGGGGGGGGGGGGGGGGGGGGGGGGGGGGGGGGGGGGGGGGGGGGGGGGGGGGGGGGGGGGGGGGGGGGGGGGGGGGGGGGGGGGGGGGGGGGGGGGGGGGGGGGGGGGGGGGGGGGGGGGGGGGGGGGGGGGGGGGGGGGGGGGGGGGGGGGGGGGGGGGGGGGGGGGGGGGGGGGGGGGGGGGGGGGGGGGGGGGGGGGGGGGGGGGGGGGGGGGGGGGGGGGGGGGGGGGGGGGGGGGGGGGGGGGGGGGGGGGGGGGGGGGGGGGGGGGGGGGGGGGGGGGGGGGGGGGGGGGGGGGGGGGGGGGGGGGGGGGGGGGGGGGGGGGGGGGGGGGGGGGGGGGGGGGGGGGGGGGGGGGGGGGGGGGGGGGGGGGGGGGGGGGGGGGGGGGGGGGGGGGGGGGGGGGGGGGGGGGGGGGGGGGGGGGGGGGGGGGGGGGGGGGGGGGGGGGGGGGGGGGGGGGGGGGGGGGGGGGGGGGGGGGGGGGGGGGGGGGGGGGGGGGGGGGGGGGGGGGGGGGGGGGGGGGGGGGGGGGGGGGGGGGGGGGGGGGGGGGGGGGGGGGGGGGGGGGGGGGGGGGGGGGGGGGGGGGGGGGGGGGGGGGGGGGGGGGGGGGGGGGGGGGGGGGGGGGGGGGGGGGGGGGGGGGGGGGGGGGGGGGGGGGGGGGGGGGGGGGGGGGGGGGGGGGGGGGGGGGGGGGGGGGGGGGGGGGGGGGGGGGGGGGGGGGGGGGGGGGGGGGGGGGGGGGGGGGGGGGGGGGGGGGGGGGGGGGGGGGGGGGGGGGGGGGGGGGGGGGGGGGGGGGGGGGGGGGGGGGGGGGGGGGGGGGGGGGGGGGGGGGGGGGGGGGGGGGGGGGGGGGGGGGGGGGGGGGGGGGGGGGGGGGGGGGGGGGGGGGGGGGGGGGGGGGGGGGGGGGGGGGGGGGGGGGGGGGGGGGGGGGGGGGGGGGGGGGGGGGGGGGGGGGGGGGGGGGGGGGGGGGGGGGGGGGGGGGGGGGGGGGGGGGGGGGGGGGGGGGGGGGGGGGGGGGGGGGGGGGGGGGGGGGGGGGGGGGGGGGGGGGGGGGGGGGGGGGGGGGGGGGGGGGGGGGGGGGGGGGGGGGGGGGGGGGGGGGGGGGGGGGGGGGGGGGGGGGGGGGGGGGGGGGGGGGGGGGGGGGGGGGGGGGGGGGGGGGGGGGGGGGGGGGGGGGGGGGGGGGGGGGGGGGGGGGGGGGGGGGGGGGGGGGGGGGGGGGGGGGGGGGGGGGGGGGGGGGGGGGGGGGGGGGGGGGGGGGGGGGGGGGGGGGGGGGGGGGGGGGGGGGGGGGGGGGGGGGGGGGGGGGGGGGGGGGGGGGGGGGGGGGGGGGGGGGGGGGGGGGGGGGGGGGGGGGGGGGGGGGGGGGGGGGGGGGGGGGGGGGGGGGGGGGGGGGGGGGGGGGGGGGGGGGGGGGGGGGGGGGGGGGGGGGGGGGGGGGGGGGGGGGGGGGGGGGGGGGGGGGGGGGGGGGGGGGGGGGGGGGGGGGGGGGGGGGGGGGGGGGGGGGGGGGGGGGGGGGGGGGGGGGGGGGGGGGGGGGGGGGGGGGGGGGGGGGGGGGGGGGGGGGGGGGGGGGGGGGGGGGGGGGGGGGGGGGGGGGGGGGGGGGGGGGGGGGGGGGGGGGGGGGGGGGGGGGGGGGGGGGGGGGGGGGGGGGGGGGGGGGGGGGGGGGGGGGGGGGGGGGGGGGGGGGGGGGGGGGGGGGGGGGGGGGGGGGGGGGGGGGGGGGGGGGGGGGGGGGGGGGGGGGGGGGGGGGGGGGGGGGGGGGGGGGGGGGGGGGGGGGGGGGGGGGGGGGGGGGGGGGGGGGGGGGGGGGGGGGGGGGGGGGGGGGGGGGGGGGGGGGGGGGGGGGGGGGGGGGGGGGGGGGGGGGGGGGGGGGGGGGGGGGGGGGGGGGGGGGGGGGGGGGGGGGGGGGGGGGGGGGGGGGGGGGGGGGTGCCAGCGGGGCGGCGCAGTCGTCGTTTCTTCTAGAGTCGACTGGACTGCTATTTCCTCTTGTGCTGTTATCGCTGTTTTTGCTATGGCGGGACTTAGAGCAGCGCCGTTGACGTCGGCGCTTGGGTTGCTTGGAGGGGGCATCCTCCGCTGTCTCTTCGCCATTACCCTCTTTGAGTGTATCCACCATGTATATGTCATGTGATGAAGTGGTTGTCTGGTGCCCTGTGGGCGCTGGTTCCTGTTCGTCTCCTGCATCTTCATTCATGCCGTCGATGTCTTCGGAGTCGAAGTTAAGCATGTCGGTTAAGTCGTCGACAGTGGCTACCAAGTGGGTGGTGGGTGGGCAGCGAATTTCTTCGTCGTCGGCATCCCATTCTAGCCGAACATAGTTCGGCCAAGGTTCTCCTGACAGGGAGAGAGACCTTAATGAATTTAGAAGATCGCCGAAAGGCGAGTGTTGAAAGATATCATCGGAGGTGAACTCCATGATCGGCACCTAATCGGGTTCGACGGGCACGGATATAAGCGGCTCGGAGTCCGTGGCCGGGGATGAATCCAGTGGTTCGGCAACACGGCTCTCGTAATGGGTGAAGTCATCGTCTTGATGTGTGCATATTCGTCCGGACTGTTTTCCTCCCCGGACAGGGTTTGATGAGGTTTATCCTTGGCGTCACCGTGTTCGGACGCTGGATCCGCATTGTGTTCGCCATTTGCGTCTTGATCGTGCTCTGCCAGCGGGGCGGCGCAGTCGTCGTTTCTTCTAGAGTCGACTGGACTGCTATTTCCTCTTGTGCTGTTATCGCTGTTTTTGGGGGGGGGGGGGGGGGGGGGGGGGGGGGGGGGGGGGGGGGGGGGGGGGGGGGGGGGGGGGGGGGGGGGGGGGGGGGGGGGGGGGGGGGGGGGGGGGGGGGGGGGGGGGGGGGGGGGGGGGGGGGGGGGGGGGGGGGGGGGGGGGGGGGGGGGGGGGGGGGGGGGGGGGGGGGGGGGGGGGGGGGGGGGGGGGGGGGGGGGGGGGGGGGGGGGGGGGGGGGGGGGGGGGGGGGGGGGGGGGGGGGGGGGGGGGGGGGGGGGGGGGGGGGGGGGGGGGGGGGGGGGGGGGGGGGGGGGGGGGGGGGGGGGGGGGGGGGGGGGGGGGGGGGGGGGGGGGGGGGGGGGGGGGGGGGGGGGGGGGGGGGGGGGGGGGGGGGGGGGGGGGGGGGGGGGGGGGGGGGGGGGGGGGGGGGGGGGGGGGGGGGGGGGGGGGGGGGGGGGGGGGGGGGGGGGGGGGGGGGGGGGGGGGGGGGGGGGGGGGGGGGGGGGGGGGGGGGGGGGGGGGGGGGGGGGGGGGGGGGGGGGGGGGGGGGGGGGGGGGGGGGGGGGGGGGGGGGGGGGGGGGGGGGGGGGGGGGGGGGGGGGGGGGGGGGGGGGGGGGGGGGGGGGGGGGGGGGGGGGGGGGGGGGGGGGGGGGGGGGGGGGGGGGGGGGGGGGGGGGGGGGGGGGGGGGGGGGGGGGGGGGGGGGGGGGGGGGGGGGGGGGGGGGGGGGGGGGGGGGGGGGGGGGGGGGGGGGGGGGGGGGGGGGGGGGGGGGGGGGGGGGGGGGGGGGGGGGGGGGGGGGGGGGGGGGGGGGGGGGGGGGGGGGGGGGGGGGGGGGGGGGGGGGGGGGGGGGGGGGGGGGGGGGGGGGGGGGGGGGGGGGGGGGGGGGGGGGGGGGGGGGGGGGGGGGGGGGGGGGGGGGGGGGGGGGGGGGGGGGGGGGGGGGGGGGGGGGGGGGGGGGGGGGGGGGGGGGGGGGGGGGGGGGGGGGGGGGGGGGGGGGGGGGGGGGGGGGGGGGGGGGGGGGGGGGGGGGGGGGGGGGGGGGGGGGGGGGGGGGGGGGGGGGGGGGGGGGGGGGGGGGGGGGGGGGGGGGGGGGGGGGGGGGGGGGGGGGGGGGGGGGGGGGGGGGGGGGGGGGGGGGGGGGGGGGGGGGGGGGGGGGGGGGGGGGGGGGGGGGGGGGGGGGGGGGGGGGGGGGGGGGGGGGGGGGGGGGGGGGGGGGGGGGGGGGGGGGGGGGGGGGGGGGGGGGGGGGGGGGGGGGGGGGGGGGGGGGGGGGGGGGGGGGGGGGGGGGGGGGGGGGGGGGGGGGGGGGGGGGGGGGGGGGGGGGGGGGGGGGGGGGGGGGGGGGGGGGGGGGGGGGGGGGGGGGGGGGGGGGGGGGGGGGGGGGGGGGGGGGGGGGGGGGGGGGGGGGGGGGGGGGGGGGGGGGGGGGGGGGGGGGGGGGGGGGGGGGGGGGGGGGGGGGGGGGGGGGGGGGGGGGGGGGGGGGGGGGGGGGGGGGGGGGGGGGGGGGGGGGGGGGGGGGGGGGGGGGGGGGGGGGGGGGGGGGGGGGGGGGGGGGGGGGGGGGGGGGGGGGGGGGGGGGGGGGGGGGGGGGGGGGGGGGGGGGGGGGGGGGGGGGGGGGGGGGGGGGGGGGGGGGGGGGGGGGGGGGGGGGGGGGGGGGGGGGGGGGGGGGGGGGGGGGGGGGGGGGGGGGGGGGGGGGGGGGGGGGGGGGGGGGGGGGGGGGGGGGGGGGGGGGGGGGGGGGGGGGGGGGGGGGGGGGGGGGGGGGGGGGGGGGGGGGGGGGGGGGGGGGGGGGGGGGGGGGGGGGGGGGGGGGGGGGGGGGGGGGGGGGGGGGGGGGGGGGGGGGGGGGGGGGGGGGGGGGGGGGGGGGGGGGGGGGGGGGGGGGGGGGGGGGGGGGGGGGGGGGGGGGGGGGGGGGGGGGGGGGGGGGGGGGGGGGGGTTGATACATGAGCTATTCGAGCATACAAAACAGAATGTTTAATTGAAGGTTTAGAGTTTGGCACATACAAATTTTCTTGGAACGGCAGGTAGATACCGTATATAGGTAGGTATGGTGGAGTCATATGGAATAGCTTTGGTGTTTATGGAATTGGATGCACAAGTAGTATTCCCGCTTAGTACAGGTGAAGGCTAGCAAAAGACTGGAAAGCGACCAGCTAGAGAGCGACAACAGTCATGAACATGCATTAAAATTAATCAACACCGAATGCAAGCATGAGTAGGATATAGTGCACCATGAACATAAACATCGTAGAGGCTATGTTGATTTTGTTTCGACTACATGCGTGAACATGTGCCAAGTCAAGCCACTCGAATCGTTCAAACCACCCTATCATACCACATCACAACCATTTTAATAGCATGTTGGCACGCAAGGTAAACCATTATAAGCTCCTAGGTAATTAAGCATGGCATAAGCAACTACAATCTCTAATTGTCATTGCAAATATGTTTCTTTCATAATAGGCTGAATCGGGAACGATGAACTAATCATATTTACATAAACAAGAGAGGTCGAGTTCATACCATCTTTTCTCATCTCAATAAGTTCATCATATAATCATCATTATTGCCTTTCACTTGCATGACCAAACGATGTGGGGGGGGGGGGGGGGGGGGGGGGGGGGGGGGGGGGGGGGGGGGGGGGGGGGGGGGGGGGGGGGGGGGGGGGGGGGGGGGGGGGGGGGGGGGGGGGGGGGGGGGGGGGGGGGGGGGGGGGGGGGGGGGGGGGGGGGGGGGGGGGGGGGGGGGGGGGGGGGGGGGGGGGGGGGGGGGGGGGGGGGGGGGGGGGGGGGGGGGGGGGGGGGGGGGGGGGGGGGGGGGGGGGGGGGGGGGGGGGGGGGGGGGGGGGGGGGGGGGGGGGGGGGGGGGGGGGGGGGGGGGGGGGGGGGGGGGGGGGGGGGGGGGGGGGGGGGGGGGGGGGGGGGGGGGGGGGGGGGGGGGGGGGGGGGGGGGGGGGGGGGGGGGGGGGTTTATCAAACACACAAGAAGAAAGCAAGAAAATGAAAACAACCTAACATGAATAGTACAATGAAAAAGTTTGAGCACCGACAACTAGCATGAGTGTGTGAACATACATGTAATGTCGGTGAGAAATACGTACTCCCCCAAGCTTAGGCTTTTGCCTAAGTTGGTCTATGGCCACGGCTGGTCTGGCGGATATCCAAAGTTGTAGTTGGGGTCGTACTGAGAAGGATCCCCCTGGTGCCACTGGTTGGCGATCTCTTCCGGATTCCACTGATAAACAGACTGTCGGTGAGGATCAAATTGCGGTTCCCGCTCCGGCTCAGTAGCTGGTGTGGGGTTTCGGTAGGCATGAATGACCTCCGGCGGAACAAGGTACTTGCCTGCAGATAAGTCAAACAAGGAAGGAGCAGGCAAAGTAATAGTCTCAGGGTGATTTTTATCAAATATCAGCTTGTACTTAAGCATCTTTTCCTTATTCTTAACGATAAAATCATGTGCTGCCATACTCTTATAGTCTAGAAAAACAGGAGGCATCAACTTCTCTTCCTTCTCATAATGCCTAATAGGTATGTTAAAGTGTGTAGCGAGGCGCGAGGCAAAGATACTTCCCAAGATGGGGCCCTTAGTACGGTTAAGATTTAACCGCTTTGCAACAATAGCGCCCATACGGGGGGGGGGGGGGGGGGGGGGGGGGGGGGGGGGGGGGGGGGGGGGGGGGGGGGGGGGGGGGGGGGGGGGGGGGGGGGGGGGGGGGGGGGGGGGGGGGGGGGGGGGGGGGGGGGGAGGAAAATGTATGCTAGTAATTCTTGCATCGGAAACCTTCCTAGTTTCCCCTACAGCAATCATATCAATAAACCCTTCCACATCACTACAATGTCGTTCTTCTATGCTGCCTGTGAAGGGTATGTTACAGACCCGGAAGAAATCAAAAAGGGACATCTCCTTATTCTCATCATATAAATAGAAATCCACCGAGGTGGTGACCTCCTAGCATGGAAATGAAAATTTTGCACAAAAATATTAGTG
>JAAAWM010008164.1:0-12274 GCA_036873465.1 Thinopyrum obtusiflorum
GGCAGTTAAGGACCAGGAGAAGACGGCATTCATAACTCCCTTTGGAGCCTTCTTCTATGTGTCTATGCCCTTTGGGCTCAAAAGTGCCCAGGCAACTTATCAACGGTGTGTACAAAATTGTCTTCACAAGCAGATTGGCCGTAATGTACATGCTTACGTGGATGATATCGTGGTTAAATCCAGGGAGAAGGAGACTCTGGTTGATGATTTGAAGGAAACCTTTGATAACCTAAGGACGTACAAGATGATGCTTAATCCGGACAAGTGTGTCTTTGGTGTACCGGCGGGCAAGTTATTGGGTTTTCTGCTGTCCAACAGGGGAATTGAGGCTAATCCGGAGAAGATCACATCCATCACCTCCCTGGCTAAACCGAAGTGTATCAATGATGTTCAACGCCTGGCAGGCCGGATTGCCGCGTTAAGCCGGTTTATCAGCCGCCTTGGTGAGAAGGCGATCCCTTTGTATTAGATGTTGAAGAAGACGGATCAGTTCGTCTGGAGTTCTGCTGCTGATGAAGCATTTAAGGACTTAAAGTGGCAATTGGCCAATCCGCCTGTGCTCGCCGCTCCCATTGACAAGGAGCCGTTACTGCTATATGTTGCTGCTAATGCTCGTGCGGTCAGCGTGGCTATTGTGGTGGAACGAAAGGAGGCAGGTAAGGAGCATCCGGTTCAACGTCCGGTCTATTATATCAACGAGGTACTCATTGAGTCCAAGCAAAGGTATCCGCATTGGCAGAAGCTGGTGTACGGAGGGATAATAACGGTTCACGGAAGCCACAAAATCACTTTGGAATGCGAGGAAGGAGATGCGGCTTATGCAGAGACAATTTGTGCCACCGAGGAGTTGAAGTACTATAAAGACAATGTTGACCCGGCGGACATGACTCCGTTGAAGAAGCCAACTACGGAGCATGATCCGACCCTGAAGTTCAAATCGGCAGCAGAAACCAAGTTTGTTGACTTCGTACCTGGCGATTTGTCCAAGCAGTTCAGCATTAGTGCCAACTTGGATCCGAAATAGGAAAGCGCGCTCATCGAGTTCATCCATGAGAATCGGGACATTTTTGCATGGAAGCCCTCTGACATGCCAGGTGTACCGAGGCAACTCGCTGAGCACACACTTAATGTGGATCCTAAATACAAACCGGTGAAACAGTTCCTCCGCCGATTTAACGAAGAAAGACGCAAGGCGATTGGAGAAGAGGTAGCCAGGCTCTTATCAGCTGGTTTTATTGTTGAGGTTTTTCACCCTGAGTGGCTTGCCAATCCGGTGCTAGTCCTTAAGAAAAACGGCACCTGGCATATGTGTTTGGATTACACAGATCTTAATAAAGCTTGTCCAGCGGATCCTTTTGCCCTCCCCCGTATTGATCAAATCATTGATGCTACGGCGGGGGGGGGGGGGGGGGGGGGGGGGGGGGGGGGGGGGGGGGGGGGGGGGGGGGGGGGGGGGGGGGGGGGGGGGGGGGGGGGGGGGGGGGGGGGGGGGGGGGGGGGGGGGGGGGGGGGGGGGGGGGGGGGGGGGGGGGGGGGGGGGGGGGGGGGGGGGGGGGGGGGGGGGGGGGGGGGGGGGGGGGGGGGGGGGGGGGGGGGGGGGGGGGGGGGGGGGGGGGGGGGGGGGGGGGGGGGGGGGGGGGGGGGGGGGGGGGGGGGGGGGGGGGGGGGGGGGGGGGGGGGGGGGGGGGGGGGGGGGGGGGGGGGGGGGGGGGGGGGGGGGGGGGGGGGGGGGGGGGGGGGGGGGGGGGGGGGGGGGGGGGGGGGGGGGGGGGGGGGGGGGGGGGGGGGGGGGGGGGGGGGGGGGGGGGGGGGGGGGGGGGGGGGGGGGGGGGGGGGGGGGGGGGGGGGGGGGGGGGGGGGGGGGGGGGGGGGGGGGGGGGGGGGGGGGGGGGGGGGGGGGGGGGGGGGGGGGGGGGGGGGGGGGGGGGGGGGGGGGGGGGGGGGGGGGGGGGGGGGGGGGGGGGGGGGGGGGGGGGGGGGGGGGGGGGGGGGGGGGGGGGGGGGGGGGGGGGGGGGGGGGGGGGGGGGGGGGGGGGGGGGGGGGGGGGGGGGGGGGGGGGGGGGGGGGGGGGGGGGGGGGGGGGGGGGGGGGGGGGGGGGGGGGGGGGGGGGGGGGGGGGGGGGGGGGGGGGGGGGGGGGGGGGGGGGGGGGGGGGGGGGGGGGGGGGGGGGGGGGGGGGGGGGGGGGGGGGGGGGGGGGGGGGGGGGGGGGGGGGGGGGGGGGGGGGGGGGGGGGGGGGGGGGGGGGGGGGGGGGGGGGGGGGGGGGGGGGGGGGGGGGGGGGGGGGGGGGGGGGGGGGGGGGGGGGGGGGGGGGGGGGTGATATAAAATGACTATAAAATGATTATAAAACATCCAAGAATGATAATATAACAACATGGAACAATCAAAAATTATACATACGTTGGAGACGTATCAGAGGGTGCGGGAGGGAGCGGGTCGGGAGGGTGCGGGAGGGAGCGGCGGAATCCCCTTTTCTCCTGCTTCAAGGGCGACCAAGCAAGCCGCCTAAAAATGTTGAACCAAGGGATTTTGACCAATGGCATTCAGTCTTGTGAGCAAGACCCCAGTCAGTCATACACCATATGATAACAATCTTGTCATCTGACTGGCTTCTGGGGAAATTACTCTACTGCCCAAGACTAAGGAGGCTAGTCTTATTCAACAATATCGACTGATTTGCCTTCTAAACGTCAGCTTTAAAATGTTTACGAAGGTTGCAACAGATCGGTTAAACGGAGTGGCTGACCATGTGGGAAAACCCACTCAAACAGTGTTTATGCAAGGACACAACATACTAGAGGAGTGGTTGTGCTCCATGAAAACGTACATGAGCTTCACCCTAAAAAGTTGAGCAGGGTTATCTTTAAAATTGACTTTGAAAAGGCCTATGATAAAGTAAAATGGCCCTTTATGTTGCAAACTTTACGCATGAAGGGGTTTTCACTAAAATGGTGCCGATGGGTAGAAAGTTTTGTTTGAGGTAGTATGGCTATCAAAGTGAACAATGATGTTGGCAACTATTTTCAGACTAAGAAGGGTCTTCGCCAAATATGCCCTAGAGGCAATAATAAAGTAGTTATTTATATTTCCTTATATCATGATAAATGTTTATTATTCATGCTTGAATTGTATTAACCGGAAACTTAGTACATGTGTGAATACATAGACAAACAGAGTGTCCCTAGTATGCCTCTACTAGACTAGCTCGTTAATCAAAGATGTTTAAGTTTCCTAGCCATAGACAAGTGTTGTCATTTGATGCACATGATCACATCATTAGAGGATGATGTGATGGACAAGACCCATCTGTTAGCTCAAACACGCCGCAAAAAGAGTTACATCATATGGATCTCCAAGAGACCATTGTACTGAGAATGAAAAGAGAGAGATAAAGCCATCTAGCTACTACGGACCCGTAGGTCTACAAAGAACTACTCACGCATCATCGGAGAGGTACCAATGGGCATGATGAACCCCTCCACGATGGTGTCTAGATTGGATCTGGTGGTTCTAGACTCTGCGGCGGCTGGAATTGATTTTCGTCGACTCCCCTAGGGTTTCTGGAATATTGGGCTATTTATAGAGCAACAAGGCGGTTCAGGGGGCACCCGAGGTGGGCACAACCCACCAGGGCATGCCTGGACCTCCAGGCGCGCCCTGGTGGGTTGTGCTCCCCTCGGAGCACCCCCAGGCGCTTCTCCGGCCCACTGGATGCCTTCTGGTCCAAAAAAATCCACAAAACGTTTCGCTGCGTTTGGACTCCGTTTGATATTGATTTCCTGCGATGTAAAAACATGCAGAAAACAGCAACTGGCACTTGGCACTATGTCAATAGGTTAGTACCAAAAAGGGGGGGGGGGGGGGGGGGGGGGGGGGGGGGGGGGGGGGGGGGGGGGGGGGGGGGGGGGGGGGGGGGGGGGGGGGGGGGGGGGGGGGGGGGGGGGGGGGGGGGGGGGGGGGGGGGGGGGGGGGGGGGGGGGGGGGGGGGGGGGGGGGGGGGGGGGGGGGGGGGGGGGGGGGGGGGGGGGGGGGGGGGGGGGGGGGGGGGGGGGGGGGGGGGGGGGGGGGGGGGGGGGGGGGGGGGGGGGGGGGGGGGGGGGGGGGGGGGGGGGGGGGGGGGGGGGGGGGGGGGGGGGGGGGGGGGGGGGGGGGGGGGGGGCCTTATTGGGCCATACGGGAATAGAGGAGAGAGGCCGAAAGGAAGGAGGCGTGCAGCCCCTCTCTGGTCCGAATTGGACAAGGGGTGCAGCCCCCTTTTCCTTCCTCCTCTCCCCCTCTTTCCCCCCTTCTCCTACTCCAACAAGGAAGGAGGACTCCCCTTGGCGCGCCCCCTCCTAGGCTGGCCGCCCCCTCCCCCCTTGCTCCTTTATATACGGGGGCAGGGGGCACCTCTAGACATAACAATAATTGATCGTTTGATCTTTTAGCCGTGTGCGGTGCCCCCCTTCACCATAGTCCACCTCGATAATACTGTAGCGGTGCTTAGGCGAAGCCCTGCGTCGGTAGAACATCATCATCATCACCACGCCGTCGTGCTGACGAAACTCTCCCTCAACACTCGGTTGGATCGGAGTTCGAGGGACGTCATTGGGCTGAATGTGTGCTGAAATCGGAGGTGCCGTACGTTCGGTACTTGATCGGTCGGATCGTGAAGACGTACGACTACATCAACCGCGTTGTGCTAACGCTTCCGCTTACGGTCTACAAGGGTATGTAGACAACACTCTCCCCTCTCGTTGCTATGCTTCACCATGATCTTGTTCTCGAACCCGTAGGGTCCGCACGCTTAAGGTTTCGATGACAGTTATATTATGAGTTTATGTGTTTTGATGTACCGAAGGAGTTCGGAGTCCCGGAGATCGGGGACATGACGAGGAGTCTCGAAATGGTCGAGACGTAAAGATCGATATATTAGACGACTATATTCGGACTTCGGAAAGGTTCCGAGTGATTCGGGTATTTTTCGGGGGGGGGGGGGGGGGGGGGGGGGGGGGGGGGGGGGGGGGGGGGGGGGGGGGGGGGGGGGGGGGGGGGGGGGGGGGGGGGGGGGGGGGGGGGGGGGGGGGGGGGGGGGGGGGGGGGGGGGGGGGGGGGGGGGGGGGTATTCCCGTATGGCCCAATAAGGCCTAATACTTCTCCCGGTGAATTCCCGTAACTCTCCGGTACTCCGAAAAATACCCGAATCACTCGGAACATTTCCGAAGTCCGAATATAGTCATCCAATATATCGATCTTTACATCTCGGCCATTTCGAGACTCCTCGTCATGTCTCCGATCTCATCCGGGACTCCGAACTACCTTCGGTACATCAAAACACAAAAACTCATCATATAACCGCCATCGAACTTTAAGCGTGCGGACCCTACGGGTTTGAGAACAATGTAGACATGACCGAGACACGTCTCCGGTCAATAACCAATAGCGGAACCTGGATGCTCATATTGCCTCCCACATATTCTACGAAGATCTTTATCGGTGAGACCGCATAACAACATACGTTGTTCCCTTTGTCATCGGTATGTTACTTGCCCGAGATTCGATCATCGGTATCTCAATACCTAGTTCAATCTCGTTACCGGCAAGTCTCTTTACTCGTTCCATAATACATCATCCCACAACTAACTCATTAGTTGCAATGCTTGCAAGGCTTAAGTGATGTGCATTACCGAGAGGGCCCAGAGATACCTAGAGGTATCTCTGGGCCCTCTCGGTACTACACATCATAATAAGCCTTGCAAGCAATGTGACTAATGAGTTAGTTGTGGGATGATGTATTACGGAACGAGTAAAGAGACTTGTCGGTAACAAGATTGAACTAGGTATGAAGATACCGACGATCGAATCTCGGGCAAGTAACATACCGATGACAAAGGGAATTACGTATGTTGTCATTGCGGTACGACCGATAAAGATCTTCGTAGAATATGTAGGAACCAATATGAGCATCCAGGTTCCGCTGTTGGTTATTGACCGAAGAGGTGTCTCGGTCATGTCTACATAGTTCTCGAACCCGTAGGGTTCGCACGCTTAACTTCGATGACGATTTTGTATTATATGAGTTATATGATTTGGTGACCGAATGTTTTTTGGAGTCCCGAATGAAATCACAAACATGACGAGGAGTCTTGAAATGGTCGAGAGGTAAAGATTCATATATAGGACTATAATATTCGGAAACCGGAAGTGTTTGTTGGGGAACGTAGTAATTTCAAAAAAATTCCTACGCACACACAGGATCATGGTGATGCATAGCAACGAGAGGGGAGAGTGCTGTCCACGTACCCTCGTAGACTGAAAGCGGAAGCGTTAGCACAATGCGGTTGATGTAGTCGTACGTCTTCACGATCCGACCGATCAAGTACAAAACACACGGCACCTCCGAGTTCAGCACACGTTCAGCTCAATGACGTCCCTCGAACTCTGGTCCAGCCGAGCTTTGAGGGAGAGTTCCGTCAGCACGACAGCGTGGTGACGATGATGATGTTCTACTGATGCAGGGCTTCACCTAAGCACTGCTATGATATTATCGAGGTGGATTATGGTGGAGGGGGGCACCGCACACGGCTAAGAGATCAAGAGATCAATTGTTGTGTCTATGGGGTGCCCCCCTGCCCCCGTATATAAAGGAGCAAGGGAGAGGCCGGCCCTGGGGGGGGGGGGGGGGGGGGGGGGGGGGGGGGGGGGGGGGGGGGGGGGGGGGGGGGGGGGGGGGGGGGGGGGGGGGGGGGGGGGGGGGGGGGGGGGGGGGGGGGGGGGGGGGGGGGGGGGGGGGGGGGGGGGGGGGGGGGGGGGGGGGGGGGGGGGGGGGGGGGGGGGGGGGGGGGGGGGGGGGGGGGGGGGGGGGGGGGGGGGGGGGGGGGGGGGGGGGGGGGGGGGGGGGGGGGGGGGGGGGGGGGGGGGGGGGGGGGGGGGGGGGGGGGGGGGGGGGGGGGGGGGGGGGGGGGGGGGGGGGGGGGGGGGGGGGGGGGGGGGGGGGGGGGGGGGGGGGGGGGGGGGGGGGGGGGGGGGGGGGGGGGGGGGGGGGGGGGGGGGGGGGGGGGGGGGGGGGGGGGGGGGGGGGGGGGGGGGGGGGGGGGGGGGGGGGGGGGGGGGGGGGGGGGGGGGGGGGGGGGGGGGGGGGGGGGGGGGGGGGGGGGGGGGGGGGGGGGGGGGGGGGGGGGGGGGGGGGGGGGGGGGGGGGGGGGGGGGGGGGGGGGGGGGGGGGGGGGGGGGGGGGGGGGGGGGGGGGGGGGGGGGGGGGGGGGGGGGGGGGGGGGGGGGGGGGGGGGGGGGGGGGGGGGGGGGGGGGGGGGGGGGGGGGGGGGGGGGGGGGGGGGGGGGGGGGGGGGGGGGGGGGGGGGGGGGGGGGGGGGGGGGGGGGGGGGGGGGGGGGGGGGGGGGGGGGGGGGGGGGGGGGGGGGGGGGGGGGGGGGGGGGGGGGGGGGGGGGGGGGGGGGGGGGGGGGGGGGGGGGGGGGGGGGGGGGGGGGGGGGGGGGGGGGGGGGGGGGGGGGGGGGGGGGGGGGGGGGGGGGGGGGGGGGGGGGGGGGGGGGGGGGGGGGGGGGGGGGGGGGGGGGGGGGGGGGGGGGGGGGGGGGGGGGGGGGGGGGGGGGGGGGGGGGGGGGGGGGGGGGGGGGGGGGGGGGGGGGGGGGGGGGGGGGGGGGGGGGGGGGGGGGGGGGGGGGGGGGGGGGGGGGGGGGGGGGGGGGGGGGGGGGGGGGGGGGGGGGGGGGGGGGGGGGGGGGGGGGGGGGGGGGGGGGGGGGGGGGGGGGGGGGGGGGGGGGGGGGGGGGGGGGGGGGGGGGGGGGGGGGGGGGGGGGGGGGGGGGGGGGGGGGGGGGGGGGGGGGGGGGGGGGGGGGGGGGGGGGGGGGGGGGGGGGGGGGGGGGGGGGGGGGGGGGGGGGGGGGGGGGGGGGGGGGGGGGGGGGGGGGGGGGGGGGGGGGGGGGGGGGGGGGGGGGGGGGGGGGGGGGGGGGGGGGGGGGGGGGGGGGGGGGGGGGGGGGGGGGGGGGGGGGGGGGGGGGGGGGGGGGGGGGGGGGGGGGGGGGGGGGGGGGGGGGGGGGGGGGGGGGGGGGGGGGGGGGGGGGGGGGGGGGGGGGGGGGGGGGGGGGGGGGGGGGGGGGGGGGGGGGGGGGGGGGGGGGGGGGGGGGGGGGGGGGGGGGGGGGGGGGGGGGGGGGGGGGGGGGGGGGGGGGGGGGGGGGGGGGGGGGGGGGGGGGGGGGGGGGGGGGGGGGGGGGGGGGGGGGGGGGGGGGGGGGGGGGGGGGGGGGGGGGGGGGGGGGGGGGGGGGGGGGGGGGGGGGGGGGGGGGGGGGGGGGGGGGGGGGGGGGGGGGGGGGGGGGGGGGGGGGGGGGGGGGGGGGGGGGGGGGGGGGGGGGGGGGGGGGGGGGGGGGGGGGGGGGGGGGGGGGGGGGGGGGGGGGGGGGGGGGGGGGGGGGGGGGGGGGGGGGGGGGGGGGGGGGGGGGGGGGGGGGGGGGGGGGGGGGGGGGGGGGGGGGGGGGGGGGGGGGGGGGGGGGGGGGGGGGGGGGGGGGGGGGGGGGGGGGGGGGGGGGGGGGGGGGGGGGGGGGGGGGGGGGGGGGGGGGGGGGGGGGGGGGGGGGGGGGGGGGGGGGGGGGGGGGGGGGGGGGGGGGGGGGGGGGGGGGGGGGGGGGGGGGGGGGGGGGGGGGGGGGGGGGGGGGGGGGGGGGGGGGGGGGGGGGGGGGGGGGGGGGGGGGGGGGGGGGGGACGTCCTCGCACGTTCGTAGTCGGATCGTGAAAGTCGACTTCCACCAAAGCGAAATCCATCATCTCATCGATAGACGGGACACCTTTGCCTCTATCAAGATCTGGTGGGTCTCGTGTCGCCATTTGTCTCCTTTTTGTTGTCTTGATGACAAAGGGGGAGAAGTGGTGTGTGTGGTTGTTGTGTTCGTGTGTGTGTTGAGATCTCAAGCCTCGTGTTTCTCGTTGTTGGTTGGTTTTAGTTGGCTTGAGATACTCTTATTTCCTTTCCGTCTGTGTGGTTGTGAGCCTCTAGCGTTATTGTGAGTCTCTAGCTTTATTATTGAACCTTGCTATTATCCTCTTATACTTATTGGGTCTCACATTATTTGCTCACCACACTGTGTCATGAGATCTAGGCACCGTTATAGGTTTATTTTGATGAATCTCATGACTTATCAATAATGATCTTGGTCAAATCTCCTATGGGTGTACTAGATGCATTTTGTTTTCGGGCACACATATAGGGGGAGATATCAAGATCATTATTTGTTCCATGGCCTTCTATCTGTTTATCCTCTTTGCCATGCTCTAACCACGTTGTCATCAATGCACCAAAAAGGGGGAGATTGAAAGTGCTAATGGCACTTAAGCTATATTTTGGTGTGATGACAATGTGGTTAGTTGAACTAATATCGGTTGCTAAAGTTTATCTCAGGTTATTGGTTCTAAGTGCCCGCGATGGAGATGTGCGATCCCCCATTTCAAAAAGGACAAAGGCGTGGTCTTTCGACGCTTCGAAGGTTTATTTTTGGTTTGCTTCGAGTTGTAGGAAAGACCGCACTATTAAGAGGGGTCTGTGTGGACAAATGTTGTGTGGGAATGCCTTTGCCGAGCCTTACTCTCTTACCCTTCCCACTCCAACCACCTCATATGTTTCTAGTGGGGGGGGGGGGGGGGGGGGGGGGGGGGGGGGGGGGGGGGGGGGGGGGGGGGGGGGGGGGGGGGGGGGGGGGGGGGGGGGGGGGGGGGGGGGGGGGGGGGGGGGGGGGGGGGGGGGGGGGGGGGGGGGGGGGGGGGGGGGGGGGGGGGGGGGGGGGGGGGGGGGGGGGGGGGGGGGGGGGGGGGGGGGGGGGGGGGGGGGGGGGGGGGGGGGGGGGGGGGGGGGGGGGGGGGGGGGGGGGGGGGGGGGGGGGGGGGGGGGGGGGGGGGGGGGGGGGGGGGGGGGGGGGGGGGGGGGGGGGGGGGGGGGGGGGGGGGGGGGGGGGGGGGGGGGGGGGGGGGGGGGGGGGGGGGGGGGGGGGGGGGGGGGGGGGGGGGGGGGGGGGGGGGTAAGAACTCCCACTTATATAGACATCCCTCTAGTCATCTAAATGATCACGTGACCCATATCAACTAAACCATGTCCGATCATCACGTGAGATGGAGTAGCTTTCAATGGTGAACATCACTATGTTGATCATATCTACTATATGATTCATGCTCGACCTTTCGGTCTCAGTGTTTTGAGGCCATATTTGCATATGCTAGGCTCGTCAAGTTTAACCCGAGTATTCTGCGTGTGCAAAACTGGCTTGCACCCGTTGTATGTGAACGTAGAGCTTATCACACCCGATCATCACGTGGTGTCTCGGCATGACGAACTGTAGCAATGGTGCATACTCAGGGAGAACACTTATACCTTGAAATTCAGTGAGGGATTCATCTTATAATGCTACCGCCGTACTAAGCAAAATAAGATGCATAAAGGATAAACATCACATGCAATCAAAATATGTGACATGATATGGCCATCATCGTCTTGTGCCTTTGATCTCCATCTCCAAAGCACCATCATGATTTCCATCGTCACTGGTACGACACCATGATCTTCATCATCTTGATCTCCATCAACTTGTCGTCGTGTAGTCGTCTCACCAACTATTGCTTCTACGACTATTGCTAATGTTTTAGCGATAAAGTAAAGCATATACATCGTGCTTGCATCTCATACAATAAAGAGACAACCATTAGGCTCCTGCCGGTTGTCATAATATCATACAAAACATGATCATCTCATACAACAACTTATATCTCATCATGTCTTGACCATATCACATCACGGCATACCCTGCAAAAACAAGTTAGATGACCTCTACTTTGTTGTTGCAAGTTTTACGTGGCTGCTACGGTTTTCTAGCAAGAACCGTTCTTACCTACGCGTCAAAACCACAACGATTTTTCGTCAAGTGTGCTGTTTTAACCTTCAACAAGGACCGGCCGTAGTCAAACTCGATTCAACTAAAGTTGGAGAAACAGACACCCGCCAGCCACCTTTGTGCGAAGCACGTCGGTAGAACCAGTCTCACGTAAGCGTATGTGTAATGTCGGTCCGGGCCGCTTCATCCAACAATACCGCGGAATCAAAGTAAGACGTTGGTGGTAAGCACTATGACTATTATCGCCCACAAACCCTTTGTGTTCTACTCGTGCATATAACATCTACGCATAGACCTGGCTCGGATGCCACTGTTGGGGAACGTAGTATTTCAAAAATTTCCTACGATCACGCAAGATCCATCATGGTGATGCATAGCAACGAGAGAGAGAGTGTGTCTATGTACCCTCGTAGACCGAAAGCGGAAGCGTTTAGTAACGCGGATGATGTAGTCGAACGTCTTCACGATCCGACCGATCCAAGTACCGAACGTACGGCACCTCCGTGTTCAGCACACGTTCAACACGATGACGTCCCTCGAGCTCTTGATCCAGTTGAGGGCGAGGGAGAGTTCCATTAGCACGACGGCGTGGCGACGGTGATGATGATGTTATCGGCGCAGGGCTTTGCCTAAGCACTATGACAATATGACCGAGCTGTTGAACTGTGGAGGGGGGCACCGCACACGGCTAAGGAACAATTGTTGTCTTTTGGGGTGCCCCTTGGCCACGTATATAAATGAGGGGAGGAGGAGACCGGCGGCCTAGGGAGGGCGCGCCAAGGGGGGGAGTCCAACTAGGATTCCCAATCCTAGTTGGATCCCCTTTCCTATTCCAAGAGGGGGAAGGAGGGAAGGAGAGGGAGAGGGAAAGGAAAGAGGCTCCCCTAGTCCAATTCGGTTTGGGCAGGGGGGGCGCCTCCTCACGTGGCATGCCTCTCCTTTTCCCGTATGGCCCAATAAGGCCCATTACTTCTCCTTGTGAATTCCCATAACTCCCGGTACTCCGAAAAATACCCGAATCACTCGGAACCTTTCCGATGTCCGAATATAGCCTTCCAATATATGAATCTTTACCTCTCGACTATTTCGAGACTCCTCGTCATGTCCGCGATCTCATCCGGGACTCCGAACAAACTTCGGTCATCAAAATCATATAACTCATAATACAAATCGTCATTGAACGTTAAGCGTGCGGACCCTACGGGTTCGAGAACTATGTAGACATGACCGAGACACATCTCCGGTCAATAACCAATAGCGGAACCTGGATGCTCATATTGACTCCTACATATTCTACGAAGATCTTTTATCGGTCAAACCGCATAACAACATAGGTTGTTCCCTTTGTCATCGGTATGTTACTTGCCCGAGATTCGATCGTCGGTAT
>JAAAWM010008165.1:0-12275 GCA_036873465.1 Thinopyrum obtusiflorum
TCCACCAAAAATATTGTCTGATTGGTTGTAGACTATTGGAAGAACTTTTAAAAGACCCCACATTTAAACCAACAAATAATTACCACACAATGTAGTGTAGTGCATTTTTAGTTTGGGAAAGTTTTTATGGATAGTCCGCACAGAGAAAATCATAAATACGAAAAACCTCCAAAGTTGTTTGAAAATCCTTTGACTAGAGAAGATTTAATTGTTCCGCATAAACTATCCATGTGGTTCAACTAGACCCAGGGATTTCATTATGTTCATTTTCCGGCTACTAAATAATTGTCCGTGTGTTGAAACAGAGATATAAATTTGTAATATGTTAGGTTGCTAATTGCACATATATTATTTGTACATAGTGTGTTCAAATTGTAACGACTCTGTCTACACAATCACTATGATTTACCTGTCATTTTATTGTTGATGTGTCTGCGTATCAAAAGATTTAATTATAAGTCAATAAAATGTGAGGCTGTTGAGATGGTTTCATGATAAACCAGTGGAAAAAGCATAGAGAGGGGTTGGAATGGAGGGACAGACTGGAGAGAAGAGAGGGGATAACATACCTAGGGTAGGAAAAAAAAGGAAAGAAACATTATATTTTTAAGTAGTGTATATAGAGATAAATTCGTGTAGCACAAAAACCATATTCCAAAATCAAAGAATGATGAGGACTTCTCATGTGTAAAAGTCTTGCATTCGAAACAGACCCGTGTGTTCCTTAGATCTGCATGATTGGTGTCGAAAGGGAGATCTGAATGCGTAGGTTTTTATTGCCAAAAATTGTGTGGCTGGCTTTGCAGTGTTGATTGACGCATGTGTGGGCGGCTAGTGTTAGCTTGTCTAGTAGCTGATGAAAAACGACAGGGGATTATCACCTAACACGAGCGACGTGCTGGCAAATTAGGATGCTTTGCTAGATACTCGATGCTTGATTCTTGTAGGAGCTAGCATCCGAGGGACTGGAGGCTGATTTCTTTGTCGCCATATTGATTCGTCAAATGTAAATTTTCTTTTTAAGATAAATACACTGGTGGTATATGAGGTTCCACGGCATGTGCAATTTGATGCCACAAGTTAAAAAAAATATGGAAAGCTGATGGAGAAACTTGTCTCGGTGTTCATGCACGGTTCAATTCTCGTTTGTAAGTGTATCTACAGTTCATGTGACCTGACAGGGTGGCCCCGGGCCCACTGTCAGTGACTAGGCTGAGCTAAGTTCAAACGAGCGTCTTCCTCCTACCAACCCGGGCCCGTTGTCAGTGACTAGACTGTCAGTTTGAGTTTGTTATCCATATATCATAACTAGGCCTAGTGGTCTATGGACAAAAACACAGGTGCTTAAATGGGTTGCAGTCACCGCGGCCCATTTTTCATATGTAGTTTATTTTTCCTTTTTAGAATTTTGTAAAATAAGTAAATCATAATCGGGGGGGGGGGGGGGGGGGGGGGGGGGGGGGGGGGGGGGGGGGGGGGGGGGGGGGGGGGGGGGGGGGGGGGGGGGGGGGGGGGGGGGGGGGGGGGGGGGGGGGGGGGGGGGGGGGGGGGGGGGGGGGGGGGGGGGGGGGGGGGGGGGGGGGGGGGGGGGGGGGGGGGGGGGGGGGGGGGGGGGGGGGGGGGGGGGGGGGGGGGGGGGGGGGGGGGGGGGGGGGGGGGGGGGGGGGGGGGGGGGGGGGGGGGGGGGGGGGGGGGGGGGGGGGGGGGGGGGGGGGGGGGGGGGGGGGGGGGGGGGGGGGGGGGGGGGGGGGGGGGGGGGGGGGGGGGGGGGGGGGGGGGGGGGGGGGGGGGGGGGGGGGGGGGGGGGGGGGGGGGGGGGGGGGGGGGGGGGGGGGGGGGGGGGGGGGGGGGGGGGGGGGGGGGGGGGGGGGGGGGGGGGGGGGGGGGGGGGGGGGGGGGGGGGGGGGGGGGGGGGGGGGGGGGGGGGGGGGGGGGGGGGGGGGGGGGGGGGGGGGGGGGGGGGGGGGGGGGGGGGGGGGGGGGGGGGGGGGGGGGGGGGGGGGGGGGGGGGGGGGGGGGGGGGGGGGGGGGGGGGGGGGGGGGGGGGGGGGGGGGGGGGGGGGGGGGGGGGGGGGGGGGGGGGGGGGGGGGGGGGGGGGGGGGGGGGGGGGGGGGGGGGGGGGGGGGGGGGGGGGGGGGGGGGGGGGGGGGGGGGGGGGGGGGGGGGGGGGGGGGGGGGGGGGGGGGGGGGGGGGGGGGGGGGGGGGGGGGGGGGGGGGGGGGGGGGGGGGGGGGGGGGGGGGGGGGGGGGGGGGGGGGGGGGGGGGGGGGGGGGGGGGGGGGGGGGGGGGGGGGGGGGGGGGGGGGGGGGGGGGGGGGGGGGGGGGGGGGGGGGGGGGGGGGGGGGGGGGGGGGGGGGGGGGGGGGGGGGGGGGGGGGGGGGGGGGGGGGGGGGGGGGGGGGGGGGGGGGGGGGGGGGGGGGGGGGGGGGGGGGGGGGGGGGGGGGGGGGGGGGGGGGGGGGGGGGGGGGGGGGGGGGGGGGGGGGGGGGGGGGGGGGGGGGGGGGGGGGGGGGGGGGGGGGGGGGGGGGGGGGGGGGGGGGGGGGGGGGGGGGGGGGGGGGGGGGGGGGGGGGGGGGGGGGGGGGGGGGGGGGGGGGGGGGGGGGGGGGGGGGGGGGGGGGGGGGGGGGGGGGGGGGGGGGGGGGGGGGGGGGGGGGGGGGGGGGGGGGGGGGGGGGGGGGGGGGGGGGGGGGGGGGGGGGGGGGGGGGGGGGGGGGGGGGGGGGGGGGGGGGGGGGGGGGGGGGGGGGGGGGGGGGGGGGGGGGGGGGGGGGGGGGGGGGGGGGGGGGGGGGGGGGGGGGGGGGGGGGGGGGGGGGGGGGGGGGGGGGGGGGGGGGGGGGGGGGGGGGGGGGGGGGGGGGGGGGGGGGGGGGGGGGGGGGGGGGGGGGGGGGGGGGGGGGGGGGGGGGGGGGGGGGGGGGGGGGGGGGGGGGGGGGGGGGGGGGGGGGGGGGGGGGGGGGGGGGGGGGGGGGGGGGGGGGGGGGGGGGGGGGGGGGGGGGGGGGGGGGGGGGGGGGGGGGGGGGGGGGGGGGGGGGGGGGGGGGGGGGGGGGGGGGGGGGGGGGGGGGGGGGGGGGGGGGGGGGGGGGGGGGGGGGGGGGGGGGGGGGGGGGGGGGGGGGGGGGGGGGGGGGGGGGGGGGGGGGGGGGGGGGGGGGGGGGGGGGGGGGGGGGGGGGGGGGGGGGGGGGGGGGGGGGGGGGGGGGGGGGGGGGGGGGGGGGGGGGGGGGGGGGGGGGGGGGGGGGGGGGGGGGGGGGGGGGGGGGGGGGGGGGGGGGGGGGGGGGGGGGGGGGGGGGGGGGGGGGGGGGGGGGGGGGGGGGGGGGGGGGGGGGGGGGGGGGGGGGGGGGGGGGGGGGGGGGGGGGGGGGGGGGGGGGGGGGGGGGGGGGGGGGGGGGGGGGGGGGGGGGGGGGGGGGGGGGGGGGGGGGGGGGGGGGGGGGGGGGGGGGGGGGGGGGGGGGGGGGGGGGGGGGGGGGGGGGGGGGGGGGGGGGGGGGGGGGGGGGGGGGGGGGGGGGGGGGGGGGGGGGGGGGGGGGGGGGGGGGGGGGGGGGGGGGGGGGGGGGGGGGGGGGGGGGGGGGGGGGGGGGGGGGGGGGGGGGGGGGGGGGGGGGGGGGGGGGGGGGGGGGGGGGGGGGGGGGGGGGGGGGGGGGGGGGGGGGGGGGGGGGGGGGGGGGGGGGGGGGGGGGGGGGGGGGGGGGGGGGGGGGGGGGGGGGGGGGGGGGGGGGGGGGGGGGGGGGGGGGGGGGGGGGGGGGGGGGGGGGGGGGGGGGGGGGGGGGGGGGGGGGGGGGGGGGGGGGGGGGGGGGGGGGGGGGGGGGGGGGGGGGGGGGGGGGGGGGGGGGGGGGGGGGGGGGGGGGGGGGGGGGGGGGGGGGGGGGGGGGGGGGGGGGGGGGGGGGGGGGGGGGGGGGGGGGGGGGGGGGGGGGGGGGGGGGGGGGGGGGGGGGGGGGGGGGGGGGGGGGGGGGGGGGGGGGGGGGGGGGGGGGGGGGGGGGGGGGGGGGGGGGGGGGGGGGGGGGGGGGGGGGGGGGGGGGGGGGGGGGGGGGGGGGGGGGGGGGGGGGGGGGGGGGGGGGGGGGGGGGGGGGGGGGGGGGGGGGGGGGGGGGGGGGGGGGGGGGGGGGGGGGGGGGGGGGGGGGGGGGGGGGGGGGGGGGGGGGGGGGGGGGGGGGGGGGGGGGGGGGGGGGGGGGGGGGGGGGGGGGGGGGGGGGGGGGGGGGGGGGGGGGGGGGGGGGGGGGGGGGGGGGGGGGGGGGGGGGGGGGGGGGGGGGGGGGGGGGGGGGGGGGGGGGGGGGGGGGGGGGGGGGGGGGGGGGGGGGGGGGGGGGGGGGGGGGGGGGGGGGGGGGGGGGGGGGGGGGGGGGGGGGGGGGGGGGGGGGGGGGGGGGGGGGGGGGGGGGGGGGGGGGGGGGGGGGGGGGGGGGGGGGGGGGGGGGGGGGGGGGGGGGGGGGGGGGGGGGGGGGGGGGGGGGGGGGGGGGGGGGGGGGGGGGGGGGGGGGGGGGGGGGGGGGGGGGGGGGGGGGGGGGGGGGGGGGGGGGGGGGGGGGGGGGGGGGGGGGGGGGGGGGGGGGGGGGGGGGGGGGGGGGGGGGGGGGGGGGGGGGGGGGGGGGGGGGGGGGGGGGGGGGGGGGGGGGGGGGGGGGGGGGGGGGGGGGGGGGGGGGGGGGGGGGGGGGGGGGGGGGGGGGGGGGGGGGGGGGGGGGGGGGGGGGGGGGGGGGGGGGGGGGGGGGGATGTTTTGCTAGTGAGAGAAGCTTAGTGAATGGGTCTGTCACATTCAGAGCCGTATGTATTTTGCAAATTTTCTATGTCTACAATGCTCTGCATGGAGCTACTCTAGCTAATTGCTCCCACTTTCAATAGGTATCCAGATTGAGACTCAGAGTCATCCGGATCGGTGTAAAAGCTTGCATCGGCGTAACTCTTTACGATGAACTCTTTATCACCTCCATAACCGAGAAATATCTCCTTAGTCTTCTAAGGATAATTTTGACTGCTGTCAAGTGATCCACTCCTGGATCAATATCGTACCCCCTTGCCAAACTCATGGCTAGGTACACAATAGGTTTGGTACACAGCATAGCATACTTTATAGAACCTATGGCTGAGGCATAGGGAATGACTTTCATTCTCTTTCTATTTTCTGCCGTGGTCGTGTTTTGAGTCTTACTCACCTTTACACCTTGTAATATAGGCAAGAACTCCTTCTTTGACTGTTCCATTTTGAACTACTTCAAAAATCTTGTCAAGGTATGTACTCATTGAAAAAATCTTATCAAGCGTCTTGATCTATCTCTATAGATCTTAATGCCCAATATGTAAGCAGCTTTACTGAGGTCTTTCTTTGAAAAACTCCTTTCAAATACTCCTTTATGCTTTTCAGAAAATTCTACATCATTTCTGATCAACAATATATCATTCACATATACTTATCAGAAAGGCTGTAGTGCTCCCACTCACTTTCTTGTAAATACAGGCTTCACCGCAAGTCTGTATAAAACTATATGCTTTGATCAACTCATCAAAGCGTATATTCCAACTCCGAGATGCTTGCACCAGTCCATAGATGGATCGCTGGAGCTTGCACATTTTGTTAGCACCTTTAGGATTGACAAAACCGTCTGGTTGTATCATATACAACTCTTCTTTAATAAATATATTAAGGAATGCAGTTTTGACATCCATTTGTTAGATTTCATAAAATGTGGCAATTGCTAACATGATTCGGATAGACATTAAGCATCGATACAAGTGAGAAAATATCATCGTAGTCAACACCTTGAACTTGTCAAAAACCCTTGTCGACAAGTCGAGCTTTGTAGATAGTAACACTGCTATCAGCGTCCATCTTCCTCTTGAAGATCCATTTATTCTCAATGGCTTGCCGATCATCGGGCAAGTCCACCAAAGTCCACACTTTGTTCTCATACATGGATTCTATCTCAGATTTCATCGCCTCAAGCCATCTGTCGGAATCTGGGCTCATCATCACTTCCTCATAGTTCGTAGGTTCATCATGGTCTAGTAACATGACTTCCAGAATAGGATTACCGTACCACTCTGGTGCAGGTCATACTCTGGTTGACCTATGAGGTTCGGTAGTAACTTGATCTGAAGTTTCATGATCATCATCATTAACTTCCTCACTAATTGGTGTAGCCATCACTTGAACTGATTTCTATGATGAACCATTTTCCAATTCGAGAGAAGGTACAACTACCTCATCAAGTTCTACTTTCCTCCCACTCAGTTCTTTCGAGAGAAACTCCTTCTCTAGAAAGGATCCATTCTTAGCAATGAATATCTTGCCTTCGGATCTGTGATAGAAGGTGTACCCAACAGTCTCCCTTGGGTATCCTATGAAGACGCATTTCTCCAACTTGGGTTCGAGCTTATCAGGTTGAAGCTTTTTCACATAACCATCGCAGCCCCAAACTTTAAGAAACGACAACTTAGTTTTCTTGCCAAACCACAGTTCATATGGTGTCGTCTCAACGGATTTAGATGGTGGGGGGGGGGGGGGGGGGGGGGGGGGGGGGGGGGGGGGGGGGGGGGGGGGGGGGGGGGGGGGGGGGGGGGGGGGGGGGGGGGGGGGGGGGGGGGGGGGGGGGGGGGGGGGGGGGGGGGGGGGGGGGGGGGGGGGGGGGGGGGGGGGGGGGGGGGGGGGGGGGGGGGGGGGGGGGGGGGGGGGGGGGGGGGGGGGGGGGGGGGGGGGGGGGGGGGGGGGGGGGGGGGGGGGGGGGGGGGGGGGGGGGGGGGGGGGGGGGGGGGGGGGGGGGGGGGGGGGGGGGGGGGGGGGGGGGGGGGGGGGGGGGGGGGGGGGGGGGGGGGGGGGGGGGGGGGGGGGGGGGGGGGGGGGGGGGGGGGGGGGGGGGGGGGGGGGGGGGGGGGGGGGGGGGGGGGGGGGGGGGGGGGGGGGGGGGGGGGGGGGGGGGGGGGGGGGGGGGGGGGGGGGGGGGGGGGGGGGGGGGGGGGGGGGGGGGGGGGGGGGGGGGGGGGGGGGGGGGGGGGGGGGGGGGGGGGGGGGGGGGGGGGGGGGGGGGGGGGGGGGGGGGGGGGGGGGGGGGGGGGGGGGGGGGGGGGGGGGGGGGGGGGGGGGGGGGGGGGGGGGGGGGGGGGGGGGGGGGGGGGGGGGGGGGGGGGGGGGGGGGGGGGGGGGGGGGGGGGGGGGGGGGGGGGGGGGGGGGGGGGGGGGGGGGGGGGGGGGGGGGGGGGGGGGGGGGGGGGGGGGGGGGGGGGGGGGGGGGGGGGGGGGGGGGGGGGGGGGGGGGGGGGGGGGGGGGGGGGGGGGGGGGGGGGGGGGGGGGGGGGGGGGGGGGGGGGGGGGGGGGGGGGGGGGGGGGGGGGGGGGGGGGGGGGGGGGGGGGGGGGGGGGGGGGGGGGGGGGGGGGGGGGGGGGGGGGGGGGGGGGGGGGGGGGGGGGGGGGGGGGGGGGGGGGGGGGGGGGGGGGGGGGGGGGGGGGGGGGGGGGGGGGGGGGGGGGGGGGGGGGGGGGGGGGGGGGGGGGGGGGGGGGGGGGGGGGGGGGGGGGGGGGGGGGGGGGGGGGGGGGGGGGGGGGGGGGGGGGGGGGGGGGGGGGGGGGGGGGGGGGGGGGGGGGGGGGGGGGGGGGGGGGGGGGGGGGGGGGGGGGGGGGGGGGGGGGGGGGGGGGGGGGGGGGGGGGGGGGGGGGGGGGGGGGGGGGGGGGGGGGGGGGGGGGGGGGGGGGGGGGGGGGGGGGGGGGGGGGGGGGGGGGGGGGGGGGGGGGGGGGGGGGGGGGGGGGGGGGGGGGGGGGGGGGGGGGGGGGGGGGGGGGGGGGGGGGGGGGGGGGGGGGGGGGGGGGGGGGGGGGGGGGGGGGGGGGGGGGGGGGAGTTAGTTGCGGGATGATGCATTACGGAATGAGTAAAGAGACTTGCCAGTAACGAGATTGAACTAGGTATGATGATACCGACGATCGAATCTCGGGCAAGTAACATACCGGTGACAAAGGCAATGACGTATGTTGTTATGCGGTTTGACCGATAAAGATCTTCATAGAATATGTTGGAACCAATATGAGCATCTAGTTTCCGCTATTGGTTATTGACCGGAGATGTGTCTCGGTCATTTCTACATAGTTCTCGAACCCGTAGGGTCCGCACGCTTAACGTTCGATGATGATTTGTATTATGAGTTATGTGTTTTGGTGACCGAAGTTTGTTCGGAGTCCCGGATGAGATCACAGACATGACGAGGACTCTCTAAATGGTCGAGAGGTAAACATTGATATATTGGAAGGTAGTATTCGGACATCGGAAGGGTTCCGGAGTGTATCGGGTACATACCGAAGTACCGGAGGGGTTACCGGAACCCCCCAGGGAAAGATATGGGCCATATGGGCCATAGGAGGGAGGCTAACCAGCCCACAAGGGGCTGGCATGCCCCCCACAAAGGAAGAGACCGAATTGGATTAGGGAAGGGGGCGGCGCCCCCCCTTTCCTTCTCCTACTCCCTCTCCTTTCCCCCTTTCCCCCTCCGGAAGAAGGAAAAGGGGGGGGGATCCTACTAGGACTGAAGTCCTAGTAGGACTCCCCTCTCCCTGGCGCGCCCCTTGTGGCCGGCCTCCTCCTCCCCTCCTTTATATACGGGGGCAGGGGCACCCCATAGGACATCAATTGTTCTCTTAGCCGTGTGCGGTGCCCCCTCCATAGTTTACTCCTCCGGTCATAGCGTCGTAGTGCTTAGGCGAAGCCCTGTGCGGATCACATCACCAACACCGTCACCACGCCGTCGTGCTGACGGAACTCTCCCTCGACCCCCCACTGGATCAAGAGTTCGAGGGACGTCATCGAGCTGAACATGTGCTGAACACGGAGGTGCCGTACGTTCGGTACTTGGATCGGTTGGATCGTGAAGACGTTCGACTACATCAACCGCGTTAACCTAACGCTTCCGCTTTCGGTCTACGAGGGTACGTGGACACACTCTCCCCTCTCGTTGCTATGCATCTCCTAGATAGATCTTGCGTGAGCGTAGGAAATTTTTGAAATTGCATGCTACGTTCCCCAACAATAGTTGCCACTAGATCATTCTGATGCACATCATTTACGAGCGGTCTAACGAGCTTTTGGATAGTAGCAGGTCCGCAAACACTGATCCCCCTTCATGTTCAATGGATCACACTTCAAACACTAACTCGTGCATTCCCAGGATCCGCGAAATCTCCCTCACTCTCGGGCTTAGAAAGATAGCATGCCGAATACTTTCACAATCCGAACTACACAAAGGACATTGTGAGCTGGTTATCATATGCCGGTTAGCTAAGACACCCTTGCAGGGGATTGCTCCAAGCAAAGTTCTCCAATAATGAATTTTATTTTTTGATGGCACACACATCTTCCAAATGGCACGCCAAACTGGACTAGTACTTGAGGCTTGAATTGAATTTGTTATCCTTAACTTTTTTCCGTGTTGGTGCTCCCATTCTTCATGATATGTTGATCTTACCGAGAAAACCCCAATCCTATTAAGATGCCATGACACAAAATCTTCCATCATCCCCAAAGCTAATGGAATATATATATACGATAAGTCGATAACTAGCCTAATGGCCTATAGACTAACATGCACACGGAGGTTAAATGGGCTGCAGTCACTGTGACCCATTGTTCATATGTTAGTTCTTTTGAAAATCTTGTGAAAATATGTAAATTAGGGGGGGGGGGGGGGGGGGGGGGGGGGGGGGGGGGGGGGGGGGGGGGGGGGGGGGGGGGGGGGGGGGGGGGGGGGGGGGGGGGGGGGGGGGGGGGGGGGGGGGGGGGGGGGGGGGGGGGGGGGGGGGGGGGGGGGGGGGGGGGGGGGGGGGGGGGGGGGGGGGGGGGGGGGGGGGGGGGGGGGGGGGGGGGGGGGGGGGGGGGGGGGGGGGGGGGGGGGGGGGGGGGGGGGGGGGGGGGGGGGGGGGGGGGGGGGGGGGGGGGGGGGGGGGGGGGGGGGGGGGGGGGGGGGGGGGGGGGGGGGGGGGGGGGGGGGGGGGGGGGGGGGGGGGGGGGGGGGGGGGGGGGGGGGGGGGGGGGGGGGGGGGGGGGGGGGGGGGGGGGGGGGGGGGGGGGGGGGGGGGGGGGGGGGGGGGGGGGGGGGGGGGGGGGGGGGGGGGGGGGGGGGGGGGGGGGGGGGGGGGGGGGGGGGGGGGGGGGGGGGGGGGGGGGGGGGGGGGGGGGGGGGGGGGGGGGGGGGGGGGGGGGGGGGGGGGGGGGGGGGGGGGGGGGGGGGGGGGGGGGGGGGGGGGGGGGGGGGGGGGGGGGGGGGGGGGGGGGGGGGGGGGGGGGGGGGGGGGGGGGGGGGGGGGGGGGGGGGGGGGGGGGGGGGGGGGGGGGGGGGGGGGGGGGGGGGGGGGGGGGGGGGGGGGGGGGGGGGGGGGGGGGGGGGGGGGGGGGGGGGGGGGGGGGGGGGGGGGGGGGGGGGGGGGGGGGGGGGGGGGGGGGGGGGGGGGGGGGGGGGGGGGGGGGGGGGGGGGGGGGGGGGGGGGGGGGGGGGGGGGGGGGGGGGGGGGGGGGGGGGGGGGGGGGGGGGGGGGGGGGGGGGGGGGGGGGGGGGGGGGGGGGGGGGGGGGGGGGGGGGGGGGGGGGGGGGGGGGGGGGGGGGGGGGGGGGGGGGGGGGGGGGGGGGGGGGGGGGGGGGGGGGGGGGGGGGGGGGGGGGGGGGGGGGGGGGGGGGGGGGGGGGGGGGGGGGGGGAAATATAAAATAACAACTTTATTATTGCCTCTAGGGCATATTTCCTTCAAATATATGTAATGATGTGATGATCCTCTTAACGCTGAATCATTTGTTGCAATGGAAAGAGTGCTGATGGAACATACATATGATGCAGGGCCTTTTGTTCCACAAACATATTGCTCAAATCTGATAAAACTATTGAAGGATCAGGGGCATGATAAATCAAGACTTGGCTAACTCTGAAGGCCGTACACGTTGAAGAGCAGGAGATGTTCGTCATGAAACTAGTTAGACTCGGAATAGTGTTGCGGATTTTCTAGCCAAATTTTCGTGCTCGGAGCATCGTACCAATCTGTAGTTACATGATGCACCTTAGAATCTCCAGAGTCTTTTGGCTATGGATTGTAAAACTATTCACTAATCAATAGAGTTCCCAATTTTCCTCAAAAAATACTCCACCTATGAATGCTATCCAACATGCATCTTAAAGTATTAAGTAAAATAGAGTACTGCATTAAGTATGATGACATGAAATAAGTGATATATTCTCTTCACCATACGCTCAAAGGGAAACTACGCAATCAACTTTTTATCCCTAGTGGCAACAACGCAATACAAAACTTTTCCACTTTATTGTCACTCTGATAGATTACTTTTAAGATTTGTAAGTGCATCTAGTGACTAGTGCCCCATGAGGGTTTTGGATGATCATATTGACAAAATAGTTATGAGATTAATGCGTTTGTTAATAGGATTTGGTTTAAGAGAGTTATGACACCTAAAAATGTTGTGATGACATTGAAGAATATGAGATGCATGTTGAAACAATTGAAGATATTCATGTAAAGAGAAGCAGAAGCGTAGACTTTTTTTACTAGTTTATTTTGCTTCTATTTGAGTCCATAGGGCAAACTGTACTATCGAAGGGTGGGGGAGGGGGTCAAAACAAAGGTGTATTTAAGTCTTCTATTGTGTACTTTGGGCTTCGGAGTACAAGATGATATTTTTTGGTACTCCTTTGCGCATTTGCTTTGCAATACATTTGGTTTTCTTGTGTGGCAAGACATACCACGTGGGAGAGAGCTGATTCGAAATACGACTGTTAGCCACATCTTGTGTTGACTTTTGCGAGTGTGCGTCCAACGGTCATATCAGCCCTCGGGCTTGCCCCACCAGCTATAAATAGCCACTCACTTCAACCGTAGAGGGCTGAATGCTCCGTGCGAACTAAGACAGAGGTTGTTTGAGCATTCTATTTTCCCCGTAATGCATCATCCCGCAACTAACTCATTAGTCACATTGCTTGCAAGGCTTATAGTGATGTGCACTACCGAGAGGGCCCAGAGATACCTCTCCGATACTCGGAGTGACAAATCCTATCTCGATCTATGCCAACCCAACAAACACCTTCGAAGACACCTGTAGAGCATCTTTATAATCACCCAATTACGTTGTGACGTTTGATAGCACAAGGTATTCCTCCGGTATTCGGGAGTTGCATAATCTCATAGTCAGAGGAATATGTATAAGTCATGAAGAAACCAGTAGCAATAAAACTTAACGATCATTATGCTAAGCTAACGGATGGGTCTTGTCCA
>JAAAWM010008166.1:0-12295 GCA_036873465.1 Thinopyrum obtusiflorum
TGCATTATTCTGACGTGGCCACATGCCAAGACGTCAGCATCCTTCTCAATTGTGCTGAGAATTCGGTGGATGTGTATCAACAAGAGACAGTAAAAAAGGTTTACGCAGGGTCTTAATCTAAAAAGAATCCTTGGAGCGGGTCCCTGCTGCACGTCTGCGCCTGTGTCTCCGTTGTGCCGTATCCTGGACGGGTGTAGCACGATGATCATCTGTAAAAGAGAGGAACTTAGGTGAAAAAGTTGTCGTGCAAAAAGATAGTTTTTAAAGAAACCATGTATAACCCCCCCCCCCCCCCCCCCCCCCCCCCCCCCCCCCCCCCCCCCCCCCCCCCCCCCCCCCCCCCCCCCCCCCCCCCCCCCCCCCCCCCCCCCCCCCCCCCCGTCCGTGGTCTTGATGACCTATCAAATGCTTTAGTTGGTGAGGCCATTTTTAGTGTGCGGCTGCCAAGGCAGTCGCATTCTCTTCGGCGCGCAAAGATCGCTTAATACTTCCGTTCACTGTAATGATGCCACGTGGGCCGGGCATCTTGGGGGGGGGGGGGGGGGGGGGGGGGGGGGGGGGGGGGGGGGGGGGGGGGGGGGGATCGCTTGATATTTCCGTGCACTGTAATGATGCCACGTGGACCGGGCATCTTGAGTGTGAGGGAGGCGTAGTGCGGTATTGCATTAAAGCGAGCGAAAGCTTCGCGTACGAGCAGTGCTTGATAACCAGTTTGAAACGGAGCGATGTGGAAAGTTAAATGCTCGCGACGGAAGTTATCGGGGGAGCCGAATATAACTTGTAGTAAGAGGGAGCCCGTACAACAAGCCCCTGGCCCTGGCGTTACTCCTTTAAAGGTAGTATTGCTATGGCGAATTTGTGTTGGGTCTAACCCCATCTTGCGGATTGTATCCTGATATATTAGGTTTAGGCTACTGCCGCCGTCCATCAAGACCCTTGTGAAGTGATATCCGCCAATTACTGGGTCTAATACGAGGGCAGCCCATCCTGCGTGTCGGATACTTGCTGAGTAATCGCGATGGTCGAAAGTGATCGGTTGAGATGACCAGTGGCAGGACTTCGTAGTGATAGGCACTTGGGTATACTTTCCTGGGAGTGCCGTATTGTTTTTTCTCTTGATTATGTGTAACACGTTTACTGTTTTGACTTCTGGTGGAAATTTCTTTTGTTCCGCCGTGTCTTGCTTGGGAGGCTCGTCCTCGTCTTCACTTGGTGTATCCTCCCCCTTATGTACGGCAACATTTGACCAAAGACAATGATTCGGAGCTGATGCATATAGGGCCAAACTCGCGACGCCAAACACTCCCTAAGGTATTCGGTCTTTGTGGTATAAAACGGGCCTAAATAATGGCCTTTGTAAGAAGCCCCTTATGTCCAGGTACGTGCATTTTTCTGGCGTGGCCAGATGCCAAGATGTCAGCATCCTTCCAAACGGTGGATATGTATCAACAAGAGACAGTAAAAAAGGTTTATGCAGGGTCTTAATCTAAAAAGAATCCTTGGAGCGGGTCCCTGCTGCACGTCTGCGTCTGTGTCTCCGTTGTGCCGTATCCTGGACGGGTGTAGCACGATGATCGTTTGTAAAAGAGAGGAAGTTAAGTGAAAAAGTTGTCGTGCAAAAAGATAGTTTTTAAAGAAACCATGTGTAATTCAAGATGATAAGAAATTGCCACTTGTCTGCGCGCGTTTGAGCCCCTTGTATTGACAAATGTGACCACTTATTTCCGTATAAATAGCGGCGCCGGACTTGATTAGTTGTGTCTGAGGTCTTGACGACCTATTGGATGCTTTCGTTTGTCCGGGCGCCTTTAGTGTGCGGCGGCCAAGGCAGCCTCACTCTCTTCGGCGCGCAGAGATCGCTTGATATTTCCGTGCACCCCCCCCCCCCCCCCCCCCCCCCCCCCCCCCCCCCCCCCCCCCCCCCCCCCCCCCCCCCCCCCCCCCCCCCCCCCCCCCCCCCCCCCCCCCCCCCCCCCCCCCCCCCCCCCCCCCCCCCCCCCCCCCCCCCCCCCCCCCCCCCCCCCCCCCCCCCCCCCCCCCCCCCCCCCCCCCCCCCCCCCCCCCCCCCCCCCCCCCCCCCCCCCCCCCCCCCCCCCCCCCCCCCCCCCCCCCCCCCCCCCCCCCCCCCCCCCCCCCCCCCCCCCCCCCCCCCCCCCCCCCCCCCCCCCCCCCCCCCCCCCCCCCCCCCCCCCCCCCCCCCCCCCCCCCCCCCCCCCCCCCCCCCCCCCCCCCCCCCCCCCCCCCCCCCCCCCCCCCCCCCCCCCCCCCCCCCCCCCCCCCCCCCCCCCCCCCCCCCCCCCCCCCCCCCCCCCCCCCCCCCCCCCCCCCCCCCCCCCCCCCCCCCCCCCCCCCCCCCCCCCCCCCCCCCCCCCCCCCCCCCCCCCCCCCCCCCCCCCCCCCCCCCCCCCCCCCCCCCCCCCCCCCCCCCCCCCCCCCCCCCCCCCCCCCCCCCCCCCCCCCCCCCCCCCCCCCCCCCCCCCCCCCCCCCCCCCCCCCCCCCCCCCCCCCCCCCCCCCCCCCCCCCCCCCCCCCCCCCCCCCCCCCCCCCCCCCCCCCCCCCCCCCCCCCCCCCCCCCCCCCCCCCCCCCCCCCCCCCCCCCCCCCCCCCCCCCCCCCCCCCCCCCGAAAGTGATCGGTTGAGATGACCAGTGGCAGGACTTCGTGGTGATAGGCACTTGGGTATACTTTCCTGGGAGTGCCGCATTGTTTTTTCCCTTGATTACGTGTAACACGTTTACTGTTTTGACTTCTGGTGGAAATTGCTTTTGTTCCCCCGTGTCTTGCTTGGGGGGCTCGTCCTCGTCTTCACTTGGTGTATCCTCCCCCTTGTGTACGGCGTTGAGCTTGCCGGACTGCTTGAAGACCCAACATTCTCTGTGGGTATGATTAGCAGGTTTACCAGGGGTACTATGGATCTGACATACTTGGTCCAGAATTTTGTTGAGGCTGGACAGTTCATCCCTGGTGCCTTTAGGGGGCGGCTTTTGACCTGGCCGAGAGCTTTTGAATCCGGCATTTACTGCCGTGCCCTTCGTGCTGTCTTCTTTATTCCGGCGTTTGTTATTGCTGTTGCGCCGTGATTTCCCGTTTCCATCTCTAACTTCAGATGTACTGGGGTCGCTGGTGCTGCATCTGGCTAGCCAGCTGTCCTCACCCGCGCAAAAGCGGGTCATGAGGTTTGTTAATGCGGCCATCGTTCTCGGCTTATTTTGGCCGAGGTGTCTGGCGAGCCATTCGTCACGGACGCTATGCTTGAAAGCTGCCAAGGCTTCGGCGTCCGGACAGTCGACAATCTGGTTCTTTTTAGTAAGAAACCTGTTCCAAAGCTTTCGGGCTGACTCTCCGGGCTGTTGAGTTATATGACTCAGATCGTCCGTGTCCGGAGGTCGGACATAAGTCCCTTGAAAATTTGCCCGAAAAGCGTCTTCGAGCTCTTCCCAGCTTCCAATGGAGTTTTCGGGGAGGCCTTTAAGCCAGTGATGAGCTGGCCCTTTGAGCTTGAGGGGTAAGTAGTTGATGGCGTGGAGATCATCTCCTCGAGCCATATGGATATGGAGGATATAGTCCTCAATCCAGACCCCAGGGTCTATTGTTCCGTCGTATGCCTCTATGTTTACGGGTTTGAATCCCTTTGGAAATTCATGGTCCAGCACCTCATCGGTGAAACATAGGGGGTGTGCGGCACCCCTGTATCTAGGTGTACTGCGTTGTTCGGATGTTTGTTGTGTTACATTGTCCCCCCCCCCCCCCCCCCCCCCCCCCCCCCCCCCCCCCCCCCCCCCCCCCCCCCCCCCCCCCCCCCCCCCCCCCCCCCCCCCCCCCCCCCCCCCCCCCCCCCCCCCCCCCCCCCCCCCCCCCCCCCCCCCCCCCCCCCCCCCCCCCCCCCCCCCCCCCCCCCCCCCCCCCCCCCCCCCCCCCCCCCCCCCCCCCCCCCCCCCCCCCCCCCCCCCCCCCCCCCCCCCCCCCCCCCCCCCCCCCCCCCCCCCCCCCCCCCCCCCCCCCCCCCCCCCCCCCCCCCCCCCCCCCCCCCCCCCCCCCCCCCCCCCCCCCCCCCCCCCCCCCCCCCCCCCCCCCCCCCCCCCCCCCCCCCCCCCCCCCCCCCCCCCCCCCCCCCCCCCCCCCCCCCCCCCCCCCCCCCCCCCCCCCCCCCCCCCCCCCCCCCCCCCCCCCCCCCCCCCCCCCCCCCAGTCTTCAATCTTGTATCTTCATAGTCCAGGAGTCCGGCTGAAGGTATAGTCTGGCTATCCGAACACCCCCTAATCCAGGACTCCCTCAGCCGCCATCGGGGCGGCGCTTGCGTCGCCGCTTTGACTGCTTTTCGAGGGAACAAGCCTTCGGTTCGTCCTTTCGCTCCTCGTCGTCATCTTTTGGTGCGTCCACCATGTATACGTCATATGACGAGGTGGCGTTCCAGGGCCCAATAGGCGCTGGTTCTTCATTGTCTCCTTCATCGGCGTCCATACCGTCGATTTCTTCGGAGTCAAAGTCGAGCATGTCGGCTAAATCGTCGACAGTGGCTACAAAGTGGGTGGTGGGTGGGCTTTGAATTTCTTCATCGTCCGTATCCCAACCTTGCTGACCATAGTCCGGCCAGGGCTCTCCTGATAAAGAGAGAGACTTTAGCGTCTTCAGAATATCGCCGAAAGGCGAGTGCTGAAAGATGTCCGCGGCAGTAAACTCCATGATCGGCGCCATATCGGATTCGATCGGCAGGGGCGCGGAGGGTTCGGAGTCCGGAGAGGAGTCCGGCTCCTTGGAGTCACGAGTCTCGCGGAGTGCGGGGCTTGTGTTCGGCTCGATCGCCGTTGGGATCGCAGCCCCCGAGGCGGCGTCCAACCACCCATCCTCGATCGGCGTAGTTGGCTCTGAATTAAGGGTCGAAGCCGATGCGGGTCCGGCCTCCAGGGCACTGTTCGACGGCAGTGCTAGATCATGCTCGTCGTGACAGTGCGGCGCGCTCGGCAGTGGCTCGAATCCGTCGAAGATCAAGTCCCCGCAGATGTCAGCCGTGTAGTTTAAACTTCCAAATCTGACCTGACGGCCAGGGGCATAGCTTTCGATCTGCTCCAGATGGCCAAGTGAATTGGCCCGCAGTGTGAAGCCGCCGAAGACGAGGATCTGTCCGGGGAGGAAGGTCTCACCCTGGACTGCATCGCTATTGATGATCGTAGGAGCCATCGAGCCCGACGGCGACGACACAAAGGAACTCTCAATGAAAGCACCAATGTCGGTGTCAAAACCGGCGGATCTCGGGGTAGGGGGTCCTGAACTGTGCGTCTAGGCCGGATGGTAACAGGAGGCAAGGACATGAAGTTTTACCCAGGTTCGGGCCCTCTCGATGGAGGTAAAACCCTACGTCCTGCTTGATTAATATTGATGATATGGGTAGTACAAGAGTAGATCTACCACGAGATCGGAGAGGCTAAACTCTAGAGGCTAGCCTATGGTATGATTGTTGTTGTTAATGTTGTTCTACGGACTAAAACCCTCCTGTTTATATAGACACTGGAGAGGGTTAGGGTTACACAAAGTCGGTTACAATGGCCCCCCCCCCCCCCCCCCCCCCCCCCCCCCCCCCCCCCCCCCCCCCCCCCCCCCCCCCCCCCCCCCCCCCCCCCCCCCCCCCCCCCCCCCCCCCCCCCCCCCCCCCCCCCCCCCCCCCCCCCCCCCCCCCCCCCCCCCCCCCCCCCCCCCCCCCCCCCCCCCCCCCCCCCCCCCCCCCCCCCCCCCCCCCCCCCCCCCCCCCCCCCCCCCCCCCCCCCCCCCCCCCCCCCCCCCCCCCCCCCCCCCCCCCCCCCCCCCCCCCCCCCCCCCCCCCCCCCCCCCCCCCCCCCCCCCCCCCCCCCCCCCCCCCCCCCCCCCCCCCCCCCCCCCCCCCCCCCCCCCCCCCCCCCCCCCCCCCCCCCCCCCCCCCCCCCCCCCCCCCCCCCCCCCCCCCCCCCCCCCCCCCCCCCCCCCCCCCCCCCCCCCCCCCCCCCCCCCCCCCCCCCCCCCCCCCCCCCCCCCCCCCCCCCCCCCCCCCCCCCCCCCCCCCCCCCCCCCCCCCCCCCCCCCCCCCCCCCCCCCCCCCCCCCCCCCCCCCCCCCCCCCCCCCCCCCCCCCCCCCCCCCCCCCCCCCCCCCCCCCCCCCCCCCCCCCCCCCCCCCCCCCCCCCCCCCCCCCCCCCCCCCCCCCCCCCCCCCCCCCCCCCCCCCCCCCCCCCCCCCCCCCCCCCCCCCCCCCCCCCCCCCCCCCCCCCCCCCCCCCCCCCCCCCCCCCCCCCCCCCCCCCCCCCCCCCCCCCCCCCCCCCCCCCCCCCCCCCCCCCCCCCCCCCCCCCCCCCCCCCCCCCCCCCCCCCCCCCCCCCCCCCCCCCCCCCCCCCCCCCCCCCCCCCCCCCCCCCCCCCCCCCCCCCCCCCCCCCCCCCCCCCCCCCCCCCCCCCCCCCCCCCCCCCCCCCCCCCCCCCCCCCCCCCCCCCCCCCCCCCCCCCCCCCCCCCCCCCCCCCCCCCCCCCCCCCCCCCCCCCCCCCCCCCCCCCCCCCCCCCCCCCCCCCCCCCCCCCCCCCCCCCCCCCCCCCCCCCCCCCCCCCCCCCCCCCCCCCCCCCCCCCCCCCCCCCCCCCCCCCCCCCCCCCCCCCCCCCCCCCCCCCCCCCCCCCCCCCCCCCCCCCCCCCCCCCCCCCCCCCCCCCCCCCCCCCCCCCCCCCCCCCCCCCCCCCCCCCCCCCCCCCCCCCCCCCCCCCCCCCCCCCCCCCCCCCCCCCCCCCCCCCCCCCCCCCCCCCCCCCCCCCCCCCCCCCCCCCCCCCCCCCCCCCCCCCCCCCCCTAGAACGTTAACTGTGCCTTTGTATTAAATATAGAAGTGCTCTCTATAGTACGTCATCCGTGCTTTTTGTGTTAAAACTACAAGTGCTTCCTATAGTACGTTAACTGTGCCTTTGTGTTAAACAAAGAAGTGCTTCCTATAGTACGTCAGTTGTGCCTTTGTGTTAATTGTAACACTGCTTCCCTACGACGGGAGATCAACCATGCTTCGTAAGGTAGGTCGACTGCGCTCTTTCAAAGAATGTGTTCACCATGATTCATGAACTTTGTTAGCCGCGCTTCCCGCAGCACACCATGTGTCCTTCTGCGCACATTATTCCATGCCCTTTCTACAATTATTGACACAACGTATAGTAGTTCACAAGATATTTTTCATTTTCGGTATTAATAACTTCTTTTCATTCTCGGTGTTAATAATATCTGATGGTTTTTCTTTCAATTCCAGGCCAAGATGAAAATTGCCAAAGTTATCAATGAAATGTACACAGAACTTTTCTCGCGGTTTCAACCAGTTCTCGAGCAGAAATTGGAGAAGCTCCTTTCACTTGGTAGGGATCTTAGTGCAAAAGAAACCAAGACCAGAGACCAGGGCGTTTATTGTAACTTGCAACAGGACAACTCAAATGAAAAAGAAACTTTTTCATCACTCCCTTCAACATATTCTACGCTTCCAAGTTCTAGCACGACAAGCAGTCAAAGTTCCCCCCCCCCCCCCCCCCCCCCCCCCCCCCCCCCCCCCCCCCCCCCCCCCCCCCCCCCCCCCCCCCCCCCCCCCCCCCCCCCCCCCCCCCCCCCCCCCCCCCCCCCCCCCCCCCCCCCCCCCCCCCCCCCCCCCCCCCCCCCCCCCCCCCCCCCCCCCCCCCCCCCCCCCCCCCCCCCCCCCCCCCCCCCCCCCCCCCCCCCCCCCCCCCCCCCCCCCCCCCCCCCCCCCCCCCCCCCCCCCCCCCCCCCCCCCCCCCCCCCCCCCCCCCCCCCCCCCCCCCCCCCCCCCCCCCCCCCCCCCCCCCCCCCCCCCCCCCCCCCCCCCCCCCCCCCCCCCCCCCCCCCCCCCCCCCCCCCCCCCCCCCCCCCCCCCCCCCCCCCCCCCCCCCCCCCCCCCCCCCCCCCCCCCCCCCCCCCCCCCCCCCCCCCCCCCCCCCCCCCCCCCCCCCCCCCCCCCCCCCCCCCCCCCCCCCCCCCCCCCCCCCCCCCCCCCCCCCCCCCCCCCCCCCCCCCCCCCCCCCCCCCCCCCCCCCCCCCCCCCCCCCCCCCCCCCCCCCCCCCCCCCCCCCCCCCCCCCCCCCCCCCCCCCCCCCCCCCCCCCCCCCCCCCCCCCCCCCCCCCCCCCCCCCCCCCCCCCCCCCCCCCCCCCCCCCCCCCCCCCCCCCCCCCCCCCCCCCCCCCCCCCCCCCCCCCCCCCCCCCCCCCCCCCCCCCCCCCCCCCCCCCCCCCCCCCCCCCCCCCCCCCCCCCCCCCCCCCCCCCCCCCCCCCCCCCCCCCCCCCCCCCCCCCCCCCCCCCCCCCCCCCCCCCCCCCCCCCCCCCCCCCCCCCCCCCCCCCCCCCCCCCCCCCCCCCCCCCCCCCCCCCCCCCCCCCCCCCCCCCCCCCCCCCCCCCCCCCCCCCCCCCCCCCCCCCCCCCCCCCCCCCCCCCCCCCCCCCCCCCCCCCCCCCCCCCCCCCCCCCCCCCCCCCCCCCCCCCCCCCCCCCCCCCCCCCCCCCCCCCCCCCCCCCCCCCCCCCCCCCCCCCCCCCCCCCCCCCCCCCCCCCCCCCCCCCCCCCCCCCCCCCCCCCCCCCCCCCCCCCCCCCCCCCCCCCCCCCCCCCCCCCCCCCCCCCCCCCCCCCCCCCCCCCCCCCCCCCCCCCCCCCCCCCCCCCCCCCCCCCCCCCCCCCCCCCCCCCCCCCCCCCCCCCCCCCCCCCCCCCCCCCCCCCCCCCCCCCCCCCCCCCCCCCCCCCCCCCCCCCCCCCCCCCCCCCCCCCCCCCCCCCCCCCCCCCCCCCCCCCCCCCCCCCCCCCCCCCCCCCCCCCCCCCCCCCCCCCCCCCCCCCCCCCCCCCCCCCCCCCCCCCCCCCCCCCCCCCCCCCCCCCCCCCCCCCCCCCCCCCCCCCCCCCCCCCCCCCCCCCCCCCCCCCCCCCCCCCCCCCCCCCCCCCCCCCCCCCCCCCCCCCCCCCCCCCCCCCCCCCCCCCCCCCCCCCCCCCCCCCCCCCCCCCCCCCCCCCCCCCCCCCCCCCCCCCCCCCCCCCCCCCCCCCCCCCCCCCCCCCCCCCCCCCCCCCCCCCCCCCCCCCCCCCCCCCCCCCCCCCCCCCCCCCCCCCCCCCCCCCCCCCCCCCCCCCCCCCCCCCCCCCCCCCCCCCCCCCCCCCCCCCCCCCCCCCCCCCCCCCCCCCCCCCCCCCCCCCCCCCCCCCCCCCCCCCCCCCCCCCCCCCCCCCCCCCCCCCCCCCCCCCCCCCCCCCCCCCCCCCCCCCCCCCCCCCCCCCCCCCCCCCCCCCCCCCCCCCCCCCCCCCCCCCCCCCCCCCCCCCCCCCCCCCCCCCCCCCCCCCCCCCCCCCCCCCCCCCCCCCCCCCCCCCCCCCCCCCCCCCCCCCCCCCCCCCCCCCCCCCCCCCCCCCCCCCCCCCCCCCCCCCCCCCCCCCCCCCCCCCCCCCCCCCCCCCCCCCCCCCCCCCCCCCCCCCCCCCCCCCCCCCCCCCCCCCCCCCCCCCCCCCCCCCCCCCCCCCCCCCCCCCCCCCCCCCCCCCCCCCCCCCCCCCCCCCCCCCCCCCCCCCCCCCCCCCCCCCCCCCCCCCCCCCCCCCCCCCCCCCCCCCCCCCCCCCCCCCCCCCCCCCCCCCCCCCCCCCCCCCCCCCCCCCCCCCCCCCCCCCCCCCCCCCCCCCCCCCCCCCCCCCCCCCCCCCCCCCCCCCCCCCCCCCCCCCCCCCCCCCCCCCCCCCCCCCCCCCCCCCCCCCCCCCCCCCCCCCCCCCCCCCCCCCCCCCCCCCCCCCCCCCCCCCCCCCCCCCCCCCCCCCCCCCCCCCCCCCCCCCCCCCCCCCCCCCCCCCCCCCCCCCCCCCCCCCCCCCCCCCCCCCCCCCCCCCCCCCCCCCCCCCCCCCCCCCCCCCCCCCCCCCCCCCCCCCCCCCCCCCCCCCCCCAGAGGATATTCTCCGTCGATCGACGTTGGGCCGATCATCGAACTTTAGGTTTGTCAATGAAGGTATACGGATATATCAACTCATTCGTGGTCGATGCTTACTCAGCGTTGCTGATGAAAGAACAATTCTACGCAACGCCAGCATTTGTGCACAAGCATATAATGTACATGGACGCTTCTGTAAGTTCTTCCTTCTCATAAATAATAATAACAAACCACAGTTACTACTACTACCACACTGAGTGACACAGCTACAATTTTCTGCGGGATAAATTTAAAGTTCTAGGAGCAAGCACAGAACTACTCAAGGAACAGATTGTGGAAAAAACTATTGGGTATAGACTGCCCAACAAATGTAACATCGTGAGTTCACCCTACTCACTCTATCTGCCTAGTGTTCGTCTTTGATTCTACAAGTTTTTCTTGTTACAATGATATTATTCCCTGTCAATTGTTTTAGGTCTTAATACCTGTGAGAAAGGAACCACATTTTATCTACCTCATCATCGTGAATCTTGCAATGCGTCGCTTCGAAATTCTATGTCCTTATATTGCGACGGTATAAAGGAACACTCGGACATTGTCATCGAAAACTTCAAGAGAGCTTACCATTCTGCTTACAACAACTATCCTCACACCATGGCCTCCTTTCATGTCAAACCTGTGCAGAGTGTATGTAACTCAGACAGAGAGTAAGTTTCTTTTATCTATAGCTCTACCTCATTTAAACCATGCATCTTTTTGTTACACTACACATCCCATAACTACTGTTCACCTTCTAATCACAGACATTAATGCTCTCAATTTTCAGGGATGACAGTGCTATTTACACCATGCATTTAATGCCGCTCACCCCCCCCCCCCCCCCCCCCCCCCCCCCCCCCCCCCCCCCCCCCCCCCCCCCCCCCCCCCCCCCCCCCCCCCCCCCCCCCCCCCCCCCCCCCCCCCCCCCCCCCCCCCCCCCCCCCCCCCCCCCCCCCCCCCCCCCCCCCCCCCCCCCCCCCCCCCCCCCCCCCCCCCCCCCCCCCCCCCCCCCCCCCCCCCCCCCCCCCCCCCCCCCCCCCCCCCCCCCCCCCCCCCCCCCCCCCCCCCCCCCCCCCCCCCCCCCCCCCCCCCCCCCCCCCCCCCCCCCCCCCCCCCCCCCCCCCCCCCCCCCCCCCCCCCCCCCCCCCCCCCCCCCCCCCCCCCCCCCCCCCCCCCCCCCCCCCCCCCCCCCCCCCCCCCCCCCCCCCCCCCCCCCCCCCCCCCCCCCCCCCCCCCCCCCCCCCCCCCCCCCCCCCCCCCCCCCCCCCCCCCCCCCCCCCCCCCCCCCCCCCCCCCCCCCCCCCCCCCCCCCCCCCCCCCCCCCCCCCCCCCCCCCCCCCCCCCCCCCCCCCCCTCTGTGATAGACGACTAAACTGAAAAAAATACCAAAATAGAAGAACGACCGTGACTACAACTGTAAAAGGTCCGTGACCTCACAAATTTCAACGGCGAGTCTCTCTCAGCAAATAAGTGAAAGAAAATGTTTCGAAAGAAAGGCACGACCATGCCTTTGAGTAACATCGTAGACGTGCCTCTCCGAGCGAACGTGTAAGAGAAAGCATTTGCGAACAACAGACAGAACTCTGACTCAACATAACATAGCACATGCCTCCACTAACCCCCCCCCCCCCCCCCCCCCCCCCCCCCCCCCCCCCCCCCCCCCCCCCCCCCCCCCCCCCCCCCCCCCCCCCCCCCCCCCCCCCCCCCCCCCCCCCCCCCCCCCCCCCCCCCCCCCCCCCCCCCCCCCCCCCCCCCCCCCCCCCCCCCCCCCCCCCCCCCCCCCCCCCCCCCCCCCCCCCCCCCCCCCCCCCCCCCCCCCCCCCCCCCCCCCCCCCCCCCCCCCCCCCCCCCCCCCCCCCCCCCCCCCCCCCCCCCCCCCCCCCCCCCCCCCCCCCCCCCCCCCCCCCCCCAAAGTGAGAAAATCTGAAGAATCTTAAACACACTCAAGCTCTGCATAAAACCATTTCAAACACACAACCACAACCATATATTCAATATAAAAACAACCGTGCCAAACACAGTACAAACACAAAGGAAAAGTAAAGCCCCTACCTAGCAAACTAATAAGACCAGAGCGTGCCTTGCCTAAAATAAAAACAATGCCTCCTTGAACAAACGACTGTGCGCTGCCTAGAATCACGAGAGTGCACATCTAAGTGCTCCTCTTAATACATCTCATCTTATACCAACTCATAGCAACAAATCATAGAGGAAAATATTCTTGAAGGCACCCAATCAAGGAAAACAAAATGGAACGAAAATAAACTTAAATTTCCAAACTAGTCAACTCCATCCGGTTCAAAATAAAACAACCACAATTACAAATTCATCAGTCTATGTAATACTAACCCATACAATA
>JAAAWM010008167.1:0-12306 GCA_036873465.1 Thinopyrum obtusiflorum
CTGATGTTGGCATGTCATACATAGTCATCACTTAGTCACTCATACAACAAGGTTAGCTATAAGGTTGGCTATAAGAGTATCTTTTTACTTCTCTCTATCTCTTTCTTTGTAGTAGTATTTATTGCATTTGCCAAGGGGTAAGGAGTACAGTACTTGGCACCTGTATACGATGGAGGTGGTCAGGAATTGGGAGACTCACATCGGTCGTAGCACCGCAATAATAATGATAATGGCAAGTCAAATCACAGGGCCCCACCTGTCCAGCAGTAACAAGCTGTCAAATAACACAGCCCTACGTTTGCAAGCAGCCTACTCCCTCATCTTCTCGCCTCTCTGTCGAACCAACTAGGCGGAACTGCCCTGCCTACCATGCGGGACAAGCCCCGCCCTCGACTTTTAAATATAATTTTGTATCCATGGATTGCGCCATAGAGCAAAGCCGCAAGAAAATGGTGGTACACATATATACAGCACACCCGTCGCATTCATGTCGCACCCCAGACGGTCGGTCGGTCTGGCACGCCGCTCTCCGAATAGAACGCGCGTCATATTGCGTTTGCACACACATGTGGGACCGCAATTGAGAACCGACCATAGGCACACTCCCCCGTCCCCACAAGTCGGCTGAGTTAATAGAAGAGAGAGACGACCGATAGTACTGGAGCAGTGCTCTAAACACGTTGGTGCCTGGACGATCCTTGCACGACACGGGAGATCAGTTTGTCCATGCATGTGACCAGACTCTAGTAGACGACTGGATTGGCTATCGTCTACATATCATGCAGGCTGTGTTGTACAGGGCTGTAGTTCTGATGAGAAATCTAAAAAAAGGTTTCTTGTCATCTCGCAATATTAGGTATCATGTGCTTCGGATCACTACGAGGGTTAAGTAGCGACAACTGCATTCCTCCAAGGCGCTGGTCATTGGAGGCACATGCACGAAGACTACTCGGTGTCGGGGAACGAATCCTCGAACACCTATGGGACCAGCGGGCCGGCCCCCTTTAGTTCGGCAGGGGGAGAGGATCGCACAAAGAGCAGATCGAGCGAGCACACGCGAGCGATTTACCCAGGTTCGGGCCGCACGGATGCGTAAAACCCTACTCCTGCTTTGAGTGTATTATGAATGTTCCAACCCTAGCTCAGGAGCGCTGAGTATGCTACAATACACAGCTGCTGCTAGCGAGATTGAGCCAGAGAGCTCCGGGGGGGGGGGGGGGGGGGGGGGGGGGGGGGGGGGGGGGGGGGGGGGGGGGGGGGGGGGGGGGGGGGGGGGGGGGGGGGGGGGGGGGGGGGGGGGGGGGGGGGGGGGGGGGGGGGGGGGGGGGGGGGGGGGGGGGGGGGGGGGGGGGGGGGGGGGGGGGGGGGGGGGGGGGGGGGGGGGGGGGGGGGGGGGGGGGGGGGGGGGGGGGGGGGGGGGGGGGGGGGGGGGGGGGGGGGGGGGGGGGGGGGGGGGGGGGGGGGGGGGGGGGGGGGGGGGGGGGGGGGGGGGGGGGGGGGGGGGGGGGGGGGGGGGGGGGGGGGGGGGGGGGGGGGGGGGGGGGGGGGGGGGGGGGGGGGGGGGGGGGGGGGGGGGGGGGGGGGGGGGGGGGGGGGGGGGGGGGGGGGGGGGGGGGGGGGGGGGGGGGGGGGGGGGGGGGGGGGGGGGGGGGGGGGGGGGGGGGGGGGGGGGGGGGGGGGGGGGGGGGGGGGGGGGGGGGGGGGGGGGGGGGGGGGGGGGGGGGGGGGGGGGGGGGGGGGGGGGGGGGGGGGGGGGGGGGGGGGGGGGGGGGGGGGGGGGGGGGGGGGGGGGGGGGGGGGGGGGGGGGGGGGGGGGGGGGGGGGGGGGGGGGGGGGGGGGGGGGGGGGGGGGGGGGGGGGGGGGGGGGGGGGGGGGGGGGGGGGGGGGGGGGGGGGGGGGGGGGGGGGGGGGGGGGGGGGGGGGGGGGGGGGGGGGGGGGGGGGGGGGGGGGGGGGGGGGGGGGGGGGGGGGGGGGGGGGGGGGGGGGGGGGGGGGGGGGGGGGGGGGGGGGGGGGGGGGGGGGGGGGGGGGGGGGGGGGGGGGGGGGGGGGGGGGGGGGGGGGGGGGGGGGGGGGGGGGGGGGGGGGGGGGGGGGGGGGGGGGGGGGGGGGGGGGGGGGGGGGGGGGGGGGGGGGGGGGGGGGGGGGGGGGGGGGGGGGGGGGGGGGGGGGGGGGGGGGGGGGGGGGGGGGGGGGGGGGGGGGGGGGGGGGGGGGGGGGGGGGGGGGGGGGGGGGGGGGGGGGGGGGGGGGGGGGGGGGGGGGGGGGGGGGGGGGGGGGGGGGGGGGGGGGGGGGGGGGGGGGGGGGGGGGGGGGGGGGGGGGGGGGGGGGGGGGGGGGGGGGGGGGGGGGGGGGGGGGGGGGGGGGGGGGGGGGGGGGGGGGGGGGGGGGGGGGGGGGGGGGGGGGGGGGGGGGGGGGGGGGGGGGGGGGGGGGGGGGGGGGGGGGGGGGGGGGGGGGGGGGGGGGGGGGGGGGGGGGGGGGGGGGGGGGGGGGGGGGGGGGGGGGGGGGGGGGGGGGGGGGGGGGGGGGGGGGGGGGGGGGGGGGGGGGGGGGGGGGGGGGGGGGGGGGGGGGGGGGGGGGGGGGGGGGGGGGGGGGGGGGGGGGGGGGGGGGGGGGGGGGGGGGGGGGGGGGGGGGGGGGGGGGGGGGGGGGGGGGGGGGGGGGGGGGGGGGGGGGGGGGGGGGGGGGGGGGGGGGGGGGGGGGGGGGGGGGGGGGGGGGGGGGGGGGGGGGGGGGGGGGGGGGGGGGGGGGGGGGGGGGGGGGGGGGGGGGGGGGGGGGGGGGGGGGGGGGGGGGGGGGGGGGGGGGGGGGGGGGGGGGGGGGGGGGGGGGGGGGGGGGGGGGGGGGGGGGGGGGGGGGGGGGGGGGGGGGGGGGGGGGGGGGGGGGGGGGGGGGGGGGGGGGGGGGGGGGGGGGGGGGGGGGGGGGGGGGGGGGGGGGGGGGGGGGGGGGGGGGGGGGGGGGGGGGGGGGGGGGGGGGGGGGGGGGGGGGGGGGGGGGGGGGGGGGGGGGGGGGGGGGGGGGGGGGGGGGGGGGGGGGGGGGGGGGGGGGGGGGGGGGGGGGGGGGGGGGGGGGGGGGGGGGGGGGGGGGGGGGGGGGGGGGGGGGGGGGGGGGGGGGGGGGGGGGGGGGGGGGGGGGGGGGGGGGGGGGGGGGGGGGGGGGGGGGGGGGGGGGGGGGGGGGGGGGGGGGGGGGGGGGGGGGGGGGGGGGGGGGGGGGGGGGGGGGGGGGGGGGGGGGGGGGGGGGGGGGGGGGGGGGGGGGGGGGGGGGGGGGGGGGGGGGGGGGGGGGGGGGGGGGGGGGGGGGGGGGGGGGGGGGGGGGGGGGGGGGGGGGGGGGGGGGGGGGGGGGGGGGGGGGGGGGGGGGGGGGGGGGGGGGGGGGGGGGGGGGGGGGGGGGGGGGGGGGGGGGGGGGGGGGGGGGGGGGGGGGGGGGGGGGGGGGGGGGGGGGGGGGGGGGGGGGGGGGGGGGGGGGGGGGGGGGGGGGGGGGGGGGGGGGGGGGGGGGGGGGGGGGGGGGGGGGGGGGGGGGGGGGGGGGGGGGGGGGGGGGGGGGGGGGGGGGGGGGGGGGGGGGGGGGGGGGGGGGGGGGGGGGGGGGGGGGGGGGGGGGGGGGGGGGGGGGGGGGGGGGGGGGGGGGGGGGGGGGGGGGGGGGGGGGGGGGGGGGGGGGGGGGGGGGGGGGGGGGGGGGGGGGGGGGGGGGGGGGGGGGGGGGGGGGGGGGGGGGGGGGGGGGGGGGGGGGGGGGGGGGGGGGGGGGGGGGGGGGGGGGGGGGGGGGGGGGGGGGGGGGGGGGGGGGGGGGGGGGGGGGGGGGGGGGGGGGGGGGGGGGGGGGGGGGGGGGGGGGGGGGGGGGGGGGGGGGGGGGGGGGGGGGGGGGGGGGGGGGGGGGGGGGGGGGGGGGGGGGGGGGGGGGGGGGGGGGGGGGGGGGGGGGGGGGGGGGGGGGGGGGGGGGGGGGGGGGGGGGGGGGGGGGGGGGGGGGGGGGGGGGGGGGGGGGGGGGGGGGGGGGGGGGGGGGGGGGGGGGGGGGGGGGGGGGGGGGGGGGGGGGGGGGGGGGGGGGGGGGGGGGGGGGGGGGGGGGGGGGGGGGGGGGGGGGGGGGGGGGGGGGGGGGGGGGGGGGGGGGGGGGGGGGGGGGGGGGGGGGGGGGGGGGGGGGGGGGGGGGGGGGGGGGGGGGGGGGGGGGGGGGGGGGGGGGGGGGGGGGGGGGGGGGGGGGGGGGGGGGGGGGGGGGGGGGGGGGGGGGGGGGGGGGGGGGGGGGGGGGGGGGGGGGGGGGGGGGGGGGGGGGGGGGGGGGGGGGGGGGGGGGGGGGGGGGGGGGGGGGGGGGGGGGGGGGGGGGGGGGGGGGGGGGGGGGGGGGGGGGGGGGGGGGGGGGGGGGGGGGGGGGGGGGGGGGGGGGGGGGGGGGGGGGGGGGGGGGGGGGGGGGGGGGGGGGGGGGGGGGGGGGGGGGGGGGGGGGGGGGGGGGGGGGGGGGGGGGGGGGGGGGGGGGGGGGGGGGGGGGGGGGGGGGGGGGGGGGGGGGGGGGGGGGGGGGGGGGGGGGGGGGGGGGGGGGGGGGGGGGGGGGGGGGGGGGGGGGGGGGGGGGGGGGGGGGGGGGGGGGGGGGGGGGGGGGGGGGGGGGGGGGGGGGGGGGGGGGGGGGGGGGGGGGGGGGGGGGGGGGGGGGGGGGGGGGGGGGGGGGGGGGGGGGGGGGGGGGGGGGGGGGGGGGGGGGGGGGGGGGGGGGGGGGGGGGGGGGGGGGGGGGGGGGGGGGGGGGGGGGGGGGGGGGGGGGGGGGGGGGGGGGGGGGGGGGGGGGGGGGGGGGGGGGGGGGGGGGGGGGGGGGGGGGGGGGGGGGGGGGGGGGGGGGGGGGGGGGGGGGGGGGGGGGGGGGGGGGGGGGGGGGGGGGGGGGGGGGGGGGGGGGGGGGGGGGGGGGGGGGGGGGGGGGGGGGGGGGGGGGGGGGGGGGGGGGGGGGGGGGGGGGGGGGGGGGGGGGGGGGGGGGGGGGGGGGGGGGGGGGGGGGGGGGGGGGGGGGGGGGGGGGGGGGGGGGGGGGGGGGGGGGGGGGGGGGGGGGGGGGGGGGGGGGGGGGGGGGGGGGGGGGGGGGGGGGGGGGGGGGGGGGGGGGGGGGGGGGGGGGGGGGGGGGGGGGGGGGGGGGGGGGGGGGGGGGGGGGGGGGGGGGGGGGGGGGGGGGGGGGGGGGGGGGGGGGGGGGGGGGGGGGGGGGGGGGGGGGGGGGGGGGGGGGGGGGGGGGGGGGGGGGGGGGGGGGGGGGGGGGGGGGGGGGGGGGGGGGGGGGGGGGGGGGGGGGGGGGGGGGGGGGGGGGGGGGGGGGGGGGGGGGGGGGGGGGGGGGGGGGGGGGGGGGGGGGGGGGGGGGGGGGGGGGGGGGGGGGGGGGGGGGGGGGGGGGGGGGGGGGGGGGGGGGGGGGGGGGGGGGGGGGGGGGGGGGGGGGGGGGGGGGGGGGGGGGGGGGGGGGGGGGGGGGGGGGGGGGGGGGGGGGGGGGGGGGGGGGGGGGGGGGGGGGGGGGGGGGGGGGGGGGGGGGGGGGGGGGGGGGGGGGGGGGGGGGGGGGGGGGGGGGGGGGGGGGGGGGGGGGGGGGGGGGGGGGGGGGGGGGGGGGGGGGGGGGGGGGGGGGGGGGGGGGGGGGGGGGGGGGGGGGGGGGGGGGGGGGGGGGGGGGGGGGGGGGGGGGGGGGGGGGGGGGGGGGGGGGGGGGGGGGGGGGGGGGGGGGGGGGGGGGGGGGGGGGGGGGGGGGGGGGGGGGGGGGGGGGGGGGGGGGGGGGGGGGGGGGGGGGGGGGGGGGGGGGGGGGGGGGGGGGGGGGGGGGGGGGGGGGGGGGGGGGGGGGGGGGGGGGGGGGGGGGGGGGGGGGGGGGGGGGGGGGGGGGGGGGGGGGGGGGGGGGGGGGGGGGGGGGGGGGGGGGGGGGGGGGGGGGGGGGGGGGGGGGGGGGGGGGGGGGGGGGGGGGGGGGGGGGGGGGGGGGGGGGGGGGGGGGGGGGGGGGGGGGGGGGGGGGGGGGGGGGGGGGGGGGGGGGGGGGGGGGGGGGGGGGGGGGGGGGGGGGGGGGGGGGGGGGGGGGGGGGGGGGGGGGGGGGGGGGGGGGGGGGGGGGGGGGGGGGGGGGGGGGGGGGGGGGGGGGGGGGGGGGGGGGGGGGGGGGGGGGGGGGGGGGGGGGGGGGGGGGGGGGGGGGGGGGGGGGGGGGGGGGGGGGGGGGGGGGGGGGGGGGGGGGGGGGGGGGGGGGGGGGGGGGGGGGGGGGGGGGGGGGGGGGGGGGGGGGGGGGGGGGGGGGGGGGGGGGGGGGGGGGGGGGGGGGGGGGGGGGGGGGGGGGGGGGGGGGGGGGGGGGGGGGGGGGGGGGGGGGGGGGGGGGGGGGGGGGGGGGGGGGGGGGGGGGGGGGGGGGGGGGGGGGGGGGGGGGGGGGGGGGGGGGGGGGGGGGGGGGGGGGGGGGGGGGGGGGGGGGGGGGGGGGGGGGGGGGGGGGGGGGGGGGGGGGGGGGGGGGGGGGGGGGGGGGGGGGGGGGGGGGGGGGGGGGGGGGGGGGGGGGGGGGGGGGGGGGGGGGGGGGGGGGGGGGGGGGGGGGGGGGGGGGGGGGGGGGGGGGGGGGGGGGGGGGGGGGGGGGGGGGGGGGGGGGGGGGGGGGGGGGGGGGGGGGGGGGGGGGGGGGGGGGGGGGGGGGGGGGGGGGGGGGGGGGGGGGGGGGGGGGGGGGGGGGGGGGGGGGGGGGGGGGGGGGGGGGGGGGGGGGGGGGGGGGGGGGGGGGGGGGGGGGGGGGGGGGGGGGGGGGGGGGGGGGGGGGGGGGGGGGGGGGGGGGGGGGGGGGGGGGGGGGGGGGGGGGGGGGGGGGGGGGGGGGGGGGGGGGGGGGGGGGGGGGGGGGGGGGGGGGGGGGGGGGGGGGGGGGGGGGGGGGGGGGGGGGGGGGGGGGGGGGGGGGGGGGGGGGGGGGGGGGGGGGGGGGGGGGGGGGGGGGGGGGGGGGGGGGGGGGGGGGGGGGGGGGGGGGGGGGGGGGGGGGGGGGGGGGGGGGGGGGGGGGGGGGGGGGGGGGGGGGGGGGGGGGGGGGGGGGGGGGGGGGGGGGGGGGGGGGGGGGGGGGGGGGGGGGGGGGGGGGGGGGGGGGGGGGGGGGGGGGGGGGGGGGGGGGGGGGGGGGGGGGGGGGGGGGGGGGGGGGGGGGGGGGGGGGGGGGGGGGGGGGGGGGGGGGGGGGGGGGGGGGGGGGGGGGGGGGGGGGGGGGGGGGGGGGGGGGGGGGGGGGGGGGGGGGGGGGGGGGGGGGGGGGGGGGGGGGGGGGGGGGGGGGGGGGGGGGGGGGGGGGGGGGGGGGGGGGGGGGGGGGGGGGGGGGGGGGGGGGGGGGGGGGGGGGGGGGGGGGGGGGGGGGGGGGGGGGGGGGGGGGGGGGGGGGGGGGGGGGGGGGGGGGGGGGGGGGGGGGGGGGGGGGGGGGGGGGGGGGGGGGGGGGGGGGGGGGGGGGGGGGGGGGGGGGGGGGGGGGGGGGGGGGGGGGGGGGGGGGGGGGGGGGGGGGGGGGGGGGGGGGGGGGGGGGGGGGGGGGGGGGGGGGGGGGGGGGGGGGGGGGGGGGGGGGGGGGGGGGGGGGGGGGGGGGGGGGGGGGGGGGGGGGGGGGGGGGGGGGGGGGGGGGGGGGGGGGGGGGGGGGGGGGGGGGGGGGGGGGGGGGGGGGGGGGGGGGGGGGGGGGGGGGGGGGGGGGGGGGGGGGGGGGGGGGGGGGGGGGGGGGGGGGGGGGGGGGGGGGGGGGGGGGGGGGGGGGGGGGGGGGGGGGGGGGGGGGGGGGGGGGGGGGGGGGGGGGGGGGGGGGGGGGGGGGGGGGGGGGGGGGGGGGGGGGGGGGGGGGGGGGGGGGGGGGGGGGGGGGGGGGGGGGGGGGGGGGGGGGGGGGGGGGGGGGGGGGGGGGGGGGGGGGGGGGGGGGGGGGGGGGGGGGGGGGGGGGGGGGGGGGGGGGGGGGGGGGGGGGGGGGGGGGGGGGGGGGGGGGGGGGGGGGGGGGGGGGGGGGGGGGGGGGGGGGGGGGGGGGGGGGGGGGGGGGGGGGGGGGGGGGGGGGGGGGGGGGGGGGGGGGGGGGGGGGGGGGGGGGGGGGGGGGGGGGGGGGGGGGGGGGGGGGGGGGGGGGGGGGGGGGGGGGGGGGGGGGGGGGGGGGGGGGGGGGGGGGGGGGGGGGGGGGGGGGGGGGGGGGGGGGGGGGGGGGGGGGGGGGGGGGGGGGGGGGGGGGGGGGGGGGGGGGGGGGGGGGGGGGGGGGGGGGGGGGGGGGGGGGGGGGGGGGGGGGGGGGGGGGGGGGGGGGGGGGGGGGGGGGGGGGGGGGGGGGGGGGGGGGGGGGGGGGGGGGGGGGGGGGGGGGGGGGGGGGGGGGGGGGGGGGGGGGGGGGGGGGGGGGGGGGGGGGGGGGGGGGGGGGGGGGGGGGGGGGGGGGGGGGGGGGGGGGGGGGGGGGGGGGGGGGGGGGGGGGGGGGGGGGGGGGGGGGGGGGGGGGGGGGGGGGGGGGGGGGGGGGGGGGGGGGGGGGGGGGGGGGGGGGGGGGGGGGGGGGGGGGGGGGGGGGGGGGGGGGGGGGGGGGGGGGGGGGGGGGGGGGGGGGGGGGGGGGGGGGGGGGGGGGGGGGGGGGGGGGGGGGGGGGGGGGGGGGGGGGGGGGGGGGGGGGGGGGGGGGGGGGGGGGGGGGGGGGGGGGGGGGGGGGGGGGGGGGGGGGGGGGGGGGGGGGGGGGGGGGGGGGGGGGGGGGGGGGGGGGGGGGGGGGGGGGGGGGGGGGGGGGGGGGGGGGGGGGGGGGGGGGGGGGGGGGGGGGGGGGGGGGGGGGGGGGGGGGGGGGGGGGGGGGGGGGGGGGGGGGGGGGGGGGGGGGGGGGGGGGGGGGGGGGGGGGGGGGGGGGGGGGGGGGGGGGGGGGGGGGGGGGGGGGGGGGGGGGGGGGGGGGGGGGGGGGGGGGGGGGGGGGGGGGGGGGGGGGGGGGGGGGGGGGGGGGGGGGGGGGGGGGGGGGGGGGGGGGGGGGGGGGGGGGGGGGGGGGGGGGGGGGGGGGGGGGGGGGGGGGGGGGGGGGGGGGGGGGGGGGGGGGGGGGGGGGGGGGGGGGGGGGGGGGGGGGGGGGGGGGGGGGGGGGGGGGGGGGGGGGGGGGGGGGGGGGGGGGGGGGGGGGGGGGGGGGGGGGGGGGGGGGGGGGGGGGGGGGGGGGGGGGGGGGGGGGGGGGGGGGGGGGGGGGGGGGGGGGGGGGGGGGGGGGGGGGGGGGGGGGGGGGGGGGGGGGGGGGGGGGGGGGGGGGGGGGGGGGGGGGGGGGGGGGGGGGGGGGGGGGGGGGGGGGGGGGGGGGGGGGGGGGGGGGGGGGGGGGGGGGGGGGGGGGGGGGGGGGGGGGGGGGGGGGGGGGGGGGGGGGGGGGGGGGGGGGGGGGGGGGGGGGGGGGGGGGGGGGGGGGGGGGGGGGGGGGGGGGGGGGGGGGGGGGGGGGGGGGGGGGGGGGGGGGGGGGGGGGGGGGGGGGGGGGGGGGGGGGGGGGGGGGGGGGGGGGGGGGGGGGGGGGGGGGGGGGGGGGGGGGGGGGGGGGGGGGGGGGGGGGGGGGGGGGGGGGGGGGGGGGGGGGGGGGGGGGGGGGGGGGGGGGGGGGGGGGGGGGGGGGGGGGGGGGGGGGGGGGGGGGGGGGGGGGGGGGGGGGGGGGGGGGGGGGGGGGGGGGGGGGGGGGGGGGGGGGGGGGGGGGGGGGGGGGGGGGGGGGGGGGGGGGGGGGGGGGGGGGGGGGGGGGGGGGGGGGGGGGGGGGGGGGGGGGGGGGGGGGGGGGGGGGGGGGGGGGGGGGGGGGGGGGGGGGGGGGGGGGGGGGGGGGGGGGGGGGGGGGGGGGGGGGGGGGGGGGGGGGGGGGGGGGGGGGGGGGGGGGGGGGGGGGGGGGGGGGGGGGGGGGGGGGGGGGGGGGGGGGGGGGGGGGGGGGGGGGGGGGGGGGGGGGGGGGGGGGGGGGGGGGGGGGGGGGGGGGGGGGGGGGGGGGGGGGGGGGGGGGGGGGGGGGGGGGGGGGGGGGGGGGGGGGGGGGGGGGGGGGGGGGGGGGGGGGGGGGGGGGGGGGGGGGGGGGGGGGGGGGGGGGGGGGGGGGGGGGGGGGGGGGGGGGGGGGGGGGGGGGGGGGGGGGGGGGGGGGGGGGGGGGGGGGGGGGGGGGGGGGGGGGGGGGGGGGGGGGGGGGGGGGGGGGGGGGGGGGGGGGGGGGGGGGGGGGGGGGGGGGGGGGGGGGGGGGGGGGGGGGGGGGGGGGGGGGGGGGGGGGGGGGGGGGGGGGGGGGGGGGGGGGGGGGGGGGGGGGGGGGGGGGGGGGGGGGGGGGGGGGGGGGGGGGGGGGGGGGGGGGGGGGGGGGGGGGGGGGGGGGGGGGGGGGGGGGGGGGGGGGGGGGGGGGGGGGGGGGGGGGGGGGGGGGGGGGGGGGGGGGGGGGGGGGGGGGGGGGGGGGGGGGGGGGGGGGGGGGGGGGGGGGGGGGGGGGGGGGGGGGGGGGGGGGGGGGGGGGGGGGGGGGGGGGGGGGGGGGGGGGGGGGGGGGGGGGGGGGGGGGGGGGGGGGGGGGGGGGGGGGGGGGGGGGGGGGGGGGGGGGGGGGGGGGGGGGGGGGGGGGGGGGGGGGGGGGGGGGGGGGGGGGGGGGGGGGGGGGGGGGGGGGGGGGGGGGGGGGGGGGGGGGGGGGGGGGGGGGGGGGGGGGGGGGGGGGGGGGGGGGGGGGGGGGGGGGGGGGGGGGGGGGGGGGGGGGGGGGGGGGGGGGGGGGGGGGGGGGGGGGGGGGGGGGGGGGGGGGGGGGGGGGGGGGGGGGGGGGGGGGGGGGGGGGGGGGGGGGGGGGGGGGGGGGGGGGGGGGGGGGGGGGGGGGGGGGGGGGGGGGGGGGGGGGGGGGGGGGGGGGGGGGGGGGGGGGGGGGGGGGGGGGGGGGGGGGGGGGGGGGGGGGGGGGGGGGGGGGGGGGGGGGGGGGGGGGGGGGGGGGGGGGGGGGGGGGGGGGGGGGGGGGGGGGGGGGGGGGGGGGGGGGGGGGGGGGGGGGGGGGGGGGGGGGGGGGGGGGGGGGGGGGGGGGGGGGGGGGGGGGGGGGGGGGGGGGGGGGGGGGGGGGGGGGGGGGGGGGGGGGGGGGGGGGGGGGGGGGGGGGGGGGGGGGGGGGGGGGGGGGGGGGGGGGGGGGGGGGGGGGGGGGGGGGGGGGGGGGGGGGGGGGGGGGGGGGGGGGGGGGGGGGGGGGGGGGGGGGGGGGGGGGGGGGGGGGGGGGGGGGGGGGGGGGGGGGGGGGGGGGGGGGGGGGGGGGGGGGGGGGGGGGGGGGGGGGGGGGGGGGGGGGGGGGGGGGGGGGGGGGGGGGGGGGGGGGGGGGGGGGGGGGGGGGGGGGGGGGGGGGGGGGGGGGGGGGGGGGGGGGGGGGGGGGGGGGGGGGGGGGGGGGGGGGGGGGGGGGGGGGGGGGGGGGGGGGGGGGGGGGGGGGGGGGGGGGGGGGGGGGGGGGGGGGGGGGGGGGGGGGGGGGGGGGGGGGGGGGGGGGGGGGGGGGGGGGGGGGGGGGGGGGGGGGGGGGGGGGGGGGGGGGGGGGGGGGGGGGGGGGGGGGGGGGGGGGGACCTTTGTTTCAATATCTACAAGGGTTGGATGAAGAGTGAGAGCCAATGTGCGACCTTGTTGTATGAGTGACTAAGTGATGACTATGTATGACATGCCAACATCAGATAGCCTAACGCACCTGGACGACGGAAGTAGTTTCATGCATGTGAAGTAGGCAAAAAAAGCTCATTTATAGCCGTCTGAAATCTCCAAGGGCGCGACCACACGAGAGAGGTGACAGTCATGGTAGGTGCGACCATGATACGGGCTGCTGACAGCCCTTGGATCTGAGATCGAACGGTCGTATGCTAAGTTGCTCAAAATTTACAGAATAACCCTCCAGGATAGGATATTCACCCATAGGTCTAGAATCACGCCATGCAACCGTTCGATCTGAGATCCAAGGGCTCTCGGAAGCCCGTATCATGGGAGCATGGCAAGCTTCGTATCACCTGTAATTTTCCCGACGCTTGACGTGCGAACACGCAGATGCATGAAGCCATTTAATTGGGCTTCTAGTAGACATGACATCTAATTGGGTCCCCATAGTACTGTGCATGAATCCATTTATCCACCGGGCAACCACTACCCTGCCGTTCGCACGGCCCACTCAGCATTTTTACAATCGGAAAACCGCTAGCAGTTCGCTCCTACTCGTCCCCGGCCGTCCTTTAACATTATGGCAGTTCGCTCCTAGTCATCCCGTCCTTTCACATTATAGCAGTTCCACTAATCCTAACCCTCCTCCCAAATCCA
>JAAAWM010008168.1:0-12308 GCA_036873465.1 Thinopyrum obtusiflorum
CAAACACTATCAACAGGAGGTGAGTGGAGTGAATCTTGGGCTCAAGAACCCAGAAATAGAATGCCTACTAACTAAATGGCATCACGGGATGCTTTCGAGAATAATGGCCAGAATCATCACACGGGGATACAAAGCATTGCTTGATTACTAGGTGATCCTCTAAGACACCTAGGGTCGTAATAATAGCTCCAACATATATACCGAGGCAACGGAGTACCTCAACACACTAATTTGTGTGATTAATCTGGCCCAAATGAACATCAGAAATGGGAAGAAGGGATTTGCAAATGCATCAGACTAGTTAGAAACCTGGGATGACTCGGACAGTATAACAGCTGTAAATGCTCAAAAAGATTTGGGACATTCTGCAAAAATGGTGGCATAACCACTCAGAATCACAATATCAAGGTTCCGAGATCAACTGTCAACACATGGAAGTAGTAGAAACTGAACTGAGGCTTGAATTCATCAATCTTACAAGTCTACGGATTAGTAACACGTGATCCTGATAGAAAGAAGAGAAAGCCTAGTTCCTTAACCCCGTAGAAAGATAGGATGACTCGGATCAGAAGGGCATAAGGTGCAAGAAGTAAAAAGAGCCTTACGTTCCCTTCCACAATCAATTCCCTTACATAACTAAAGAATTTCTAGACTCAACTTCGACCAGTTTGGCTTGGTAATCCTACAGGCAGTCAGGCTCTGATACCAAAGCTGTCAGGACCCCGATCCTAAGCCACATCGATCTAGCATGTAACACATCATATCACTTTGCGGCCTCACGCACGGTGTTCCCACGGGTGCCACATTACCTGGCCCGGGACCGTTTGCGCCTTTTGGCTCACATATATGATAGTGTCGCTAACATCCATATGATAGAGAACCCGGCCGACATGACTAGTCGTGAACCCAAAGTGGCACTAACTTATAGGGACAGGCATACATGACCCAGCAACGAACGTGTCGGTCATCAGCGAGTGAAGGGGGGGGGGGGGGGGGGGGGGGGGGGGGGGGGGGGGGGGGGGGGGGGGGGGGGGGGGGGGGGGGGGGGGGGGGGGGGGGGGGGGGGGGGGGGGGGGGGGGGGGGGGGGGGGGGGGGGGGGGGGGGGGGGGGGGGGGGGGGGGGGGGGGGGGGGGGGGGGGGGGGGGGGGGGGGGGGGGGGGGGGGGGGGGGGGGGGGGGGGGGGGGGGGGGGGGGGGGGGGGGGGGGGGGGGGGGGGGGGGGGGGGGGGGGGGGGGGGGGGGGGGGGGGGGGGGGGGGGGGGGGGGGGGGGGGGGGGGGGGGGGGGGGGGGGGGGGGGGGGGGGGGGGGGGGGGGGGGGGGGGGGGGGGGGGGGGGGGGGGGGGGGGGGGGGGGGGGGGGGGGGGGGGGGGGGGGGGGGGGGGGGGGGGGGGGGGGGGGGGGGGGGGGGGGGGGGGGGGGGGGGGGGGGGGGGGGGGGGGGGGGGGGGGGGGGGGGGGGGGGGGGGGGGGGGGGGGGGGGGGGGGGGGGGGGGGGGGGGGGGGGGGGGGGGGGGGGGGGGGGGGGGGGGGGGGGGGGGGGGGGGGGGGGGGGGGGGGGGGGGGGGGGGGGGGGGGGGGGGGGGGGGGGGGGGGGGGGGGGGGGGGGGGGGGGGGGGGGGGGGGGGGGGGGGGGGGGGGGGGGGGGGGGGGGGGGGGGGGGGGGGGGGGGGGGGGGGGGGGGGGGGGGGGGGGGGGGGGGGGGGGGGGGGGGGGGGGGGGGGGGGGGGGGGGGGGGGGGGGGGGGGGGGGGGGGGGGGGGGGGGGGGGGGGGGGGGGGGGGGGGGGGGGGGGGGGGGGGGGGGGGGGGGGGGGGGGGGGGGGGGGGGGGGGGGGGGGGGGGGGGGGGGGGGGGGGGGGGGGGGGGGGGGGGGGGGGGGGGGGGGGGGGGGGGGGGGGGGGGGGGGGGGGGGGGGGGGGGGGGGGGGGGGGGGGGGGGGGGGGGGGGGGGGGGGGGGGGGGGGGGGGGGGGGGGGGGGGGGGGGGGGGGGGGGGGGGGGGGGGGGGGGGGGGGGGGGGGGGGGGGGGGGGGGGGGGGGGGGGGGGGGGGGGGGGGGGGGGGGGGGGGGGGGGGGGGGGGGGGGGGGGGGGGGGGGGGGGGGGGGGGGGGGGGGGGGGGGGGGGGGGGGGGGGGGGGGGGGGGGGGGGGGGGGGGGGGGGGGGGGGGGGGGGGGGGGGGGGGGGGGGGGGGGGGGGGGGGGGGGGGGGGGGGGGGGGGGGGGGGGGGGGGGGGGGGGGGGGGGGGGGGGGGGGGGGGGGGGGGGGGGGGGGGGGGGGGGGGGGGGGGGGGGGGGGGGGGGGGGGGGGGGGGGGGGGGGGGGGGGGGGGGGGGGGGGGGGGGGGGGGGGGGGGGGGGGGGGGGGGGGGGGGGGGGGGGGGGGGGGGGGGGGGGGGGGGGGGGGGGGGGGGGGGGGGGGGGGGGGGGGGGGGGGGGGGGGGGGGGGGGGGGGGGGGGGGGGGGGGGGGGGGGGGGGGGGGGGGGGGGGGGGGGGGGGGGGGGGGGGGGGGGGGGGGGGGGGGGGGGGGGGGGGGGGGGGGGGGGGGGGGGGGGGGGGGGGGGGGGGGGGGGGGGGGGGGGGGGGGGGGGGGGGGGGGGGGGGGGGGGGGGGGGGGGGGGGGGGGGGGGGGGGGGGGGGGGGGGGGGGGGGGGGGGGGGGGGGGGGGGGGGGGGGGGGGGGGGGGGGGGGGGGGGGGGGGGGGGGGGGGGGGGGGGGGGGGGGGGGGGGGGGGGGGGGGGGGGGGGGGGGGGGGGGGGGGGGGGGGGGGGGGGGGGGGGGGGGGGGGGGGGGGGGGGGGGGGGGGGGGGGGGGGGGGGGGGGGGGGGGGGGGGGGGGGGGGGGGGGGGGGGGGGGGGGGGGGGGGGGGGGGGGGGGGGGGGGGGGGGGGGGGGGGGGGGGGGGGGGGGGGGGGGGGGGGGGGGGGGGGGGGGGGGGGGGGGGGGGGGGGGGGGGGGGGGGGGGGGGGGGGGGGGGGGGGGGGGGGGGGGGGGGGGGGGGGGGGGGGGGGGGGGGGGGGGGGGGGGGGGGGGGGGGGGGGGGGGGGGGGGGGGGGGGGGGGGGGGGGGGGGGGGGGGGGGGGGGGGGGGGGGGGGGGGGGGGGGGGGGGGGGGGGGGGGGGGGGGGGGGGGGGGGGGGGGGGGGGGGGGGGGGGGGGGGGGGGGGGGGGGGGGGGGGGGGGGGGGGGGGGGGGGGGGGGGGGGGGGGGGGGGGGGGGGGGGGGGGGGGGGGGGGGGGGGGGGGGGGGGGGGGGGGGGGGGGGGGGGGGGGGGGGGGGGGGGGGGGGGGGGGGGGGGGGGGGGGGGGGGGGGGGGGGGGGGGGGGGGGGGGGGGGGGGGGGGGGGGGGGGGGGGGGGGGGGGGGGGGGGGGGGGGGGGGGGGGGGGGGGGGGGGGGGGGGGGGGGGGGGGGGGGGGGGGGGGGGGGGGGGGGGGGGGGGGGGGGGGGGGGGGGGGGGGGGGGGGGGGGGGGGGGGGTGCCACGTGCCTACCGCACCACAGCCCACCCCTCGGGTCAGCGCTGTGCACGGCCTCTAGCATACTACAAACACCAGAAACTACTTGCAACTCCCGGACAGAGGACAGGGGCGGTTAATAAGTCGAGAGGGTCCATTGGTTTTGAGCCCAACGCGTGGTAGTAGCTGTTCATGGATCACAAACACAGAACTCAGTTCCTGAGGACGGTTTCAATGAGACAACCCACCATGTACTCCTACATGGCCTCTCACTGCTACCTTTACCAAATCGTGTTCACACACTTAGCTCACACACAGTAGGACATGTTCATCACCATTCCAATTCATCCCCGATGAATCAGACCTGACTCAACTCTAAGCAGTAGCAGGCATGACAAACAAGCATGAATGGGTAGGCACATCAGGGCTCAAACAACTCCTACTCATGCTAGTGGGATTCATCTATTTACTGTGGCAATGACAGGTCATGCAGAGGAAAGGGGTTCAACTACCGCAGCATGTAACAGATGAAACGTTGTTTTCCTAATGCAATAAAAGAGAGCAGGAGCGAGAGAGTGGGATTGTATTGGAATGAACAAGGGGGTTTTGCTTGCCTGGCACTTCTGAAGATAGTATAGCTCTTCATCGGTGTCATCGAACTCATCGTCGGAACCACGTTTACTGAGAGGGGACAGTTACCGGCAACAGAGAGAAAACACAATCAATGCAATGCACAATATGATGCATGATCATGACATGGCAACATGCTGTGATTTGAGCTAATGCAACTACAACAGAAGGGTTTGAGCTTATTTGAACCAAGGGTTCAAATTCAAACTCAAGTTATGAGCTCATATAATGCATTATCATGTTTTGATCTAAACAACAGGGTTAAGTTTCTTTATCATGCATGAAACCAGTACAGATGGATAGATTGGATTTTTCTGATAATTTTTCATATATAACTTATTTCATTTGGAGTTACGGTTGATTTTATATGATTTTTAGAAGTTTATTACATTTTCTGAAATAAAATTTATTTAAAGGGGGGGGGGGGGGGGGGGGGGGGGGGGGGGGGGGGGGGGGGGGGGGGGGGGGGGGGGGGGGGGGGGGGGGGGGGGGGGGGGGGGGGGGGGGGGGGGGGGGGGGGGGGGGGGGGGGGGGGGGGGGGGGGGGGGGGGGGGGGGGGGGGGGGGGGGGGGGGGGGGGGGGGGGGGGGGGGGGGGGGGGGGGGGGGGGGGGGGGGGGGGGGGGGGGGGGGGGGGGGGGGGGGGGGGGGGGGGGGGGGGGGGGGGGGGGGGGGGGGGGGGGGGGGGGGGGGGGGGGGGGGGGGGGGGGGGGGGGGGGGGGGGGGGGGGGGGGGGGGGGGGGGGGGGGGGGGGGGGGGGGGGGGGGGGGGGGGGGGGGGGGGGGGGGGGGGGGGGGGGGGGGGGGGGGGGGGGGGGGGGGGGGGGGGGGGGGGGGGGGGGGGGGGGGGGGGGGGGGGGGGGGGGGGGGGGGGGGGGGGGGGGGGGGGGGGGGGGGGGGGGGGGGGGGGGGGGGGGGGGGGGGGGGGGGGGGGGGGGGGGGGGGGGGGGGGGGGGGGGGGGGGGGGGGGGGGGGGGGGGGGGGGGGGGGGGGGGGGGGGGGGGGGGGGGGGGGGGGGGGGGGGGGGGGGGGGGGGGGGGGGGGGGGGGGGGGGGGGGGGGGGGGGGGGGGGGGGGGGGGGGGGGGGGGGGGGGGGGGGGGGGGGGGGGGGGGGGGGGGGGGGGGGGGGGGGGGGGGGGGGGGGGGGGGGGGGGGGGGGGGGGGGGGGGGGGGGGGGGGGGGGGGGGGGGGGGGGGGGGGGGGGGGGGGGGGGGGGGGGGGGGGGGGGGGGGGGGGGGGGGGGGGGGGGGGGGGGGGGGGGGGGGGGGGGGGGGGGGGGGGGGGGGGGGGGGGGGGGGGGGGGGGGGGGGGGGGGGGGGGGGGGGGGGGGGGGGGGGGGGGGGGGGGGGGGGGGGGGGGGGGGGGGGGGGGGGGGGGGGGGAGAGAAAACACAATCAATGCAATGCACAATATGATGCATGATCATGACATGGCAACATGCTGTGATTTGAGGTAATGCAACTACAACAGAAGGGTTTGAGCTTATTTGAACCAAGGGTTCAAATTCAAACTCAAGTTATGAGCTCATATAATGCATTATCATGTTTTGATCTAAACATTAGGGTTAAGTTTCTTTATCTTGCATGAAACCAGTACAGCTGGATAGATTGGATTTTTCTAATAATTTTTCATATATAACTTATTTCATTTGGAGTTACGGTTGATTTTATATGATTTTTAGAAGTTTATAACATTTTCTGAAATAAATAAACCATTTAAGATTTATTTAAATTCCAGAAAAGAATTGCTGCATCAGCATGATGTCACTATGATGTCAGCGGTCATCAGGGCCGATCCGGGTCAAACCTGACCAGTGGGGCCCGCGTGTCAGTGTCAAACTAACTAACCTATTTTAATTAGTACTAATCTAGAAATTAGTTAGGGGCTGGCCCCACATGTCAGTGACTCGGAGGGGGGGTCAAACTGGGTCAACCCGGGTCAAACTCGCCGGAGTTAACCTGGGGCTCATCCCGGTAAGGCCAGAGACGGCGGAGGGGCTCGGGATTCCTCCTCCGATGACCAAATGGCCGGCGGAGGGCATCTACATGACGCCGGCACTCGTTCGCGTCGAGTAGTGGCAGTGGTTGGGCCTGGGGTGGCTGGAGTCGTCGCCGACGTCGACCTTGGCGGTCGCCGGAGCTCGGGTGAGCTCGGGGTCGATGCTACGGCCGCCGGGGCAGCTCGTGCAGGGCACCTACGTGCTCTACGCGGCGTGGTGAGGAAGCTGAGCACGACGGCCGGACCGTTAGATGGCCGGAGACACGTCGGCGGCGAGCACAGGCGGCGGCGCATGCGGGCGAGCAAGGTGCGGTGGCTACGGCGCACGAGAGCGAGAACGGAGAGGGGGAGAAGGGTCAGTGGCTCACGGCGAGTGCAGGGGAGCGAACAGCGAGCTCGGGGATGGGCTGGAGATGTCGTGGGGTCGTCGGCGATCTCGGCGGCCGAGCGGAGAAGATGGGTCGATGGCGAGGCGACAGGGCATCCGTCGACGCTCGCGTTGAGGGGGAGCGTCAAGGCGTCGAGGCGGACGTCGGGGACAGCATGAGGAGGCGCTGGGATGGCTGTGGCTACGGCGGTGCTCGTCGGCGTGTAGCGGGGTGTTCGGGCGCGCTACAAAGAGGGAGCAGAGGCGGGGAAATGACGAGGGAGTGGGAGAGAGGGACCGGGGTGGCGCGTGGCATCGTCTAGACGCGTCGGGGAGGGGGCAGGCAGGCAGGGAGGAGCTGGCCTCCTCGGCCGCGCGCGTGCGGGCACGCAGCTGCTCCTACTGGCAGGAGGAAGACGACAGGATGCGCCAGGTGGGCTGGGCCAGCGAGCTGGGCCGGCTACAGGTAGGTGGCCAGGTAGTCCTTCTCTCTCTCTCTCTCTCTCTTTTATTTTCTGTTTTCTATTTTCTGTCTTTGTTTCTGGATTTAGTAAAAATACTAAACCTTTTCTAAAAATCCTAAGATAAATTGTGGCCTCTGTTGAAATGTTTTTCAGCAGCCCTCAATCATTATCAGAATTATTTGGGCAAATAAAATATTTATAGCATTTAAATGCCCAAATTCAAATACATTATGATTTAATTCAAAAATCCAGAATGGTCCTAGAAATATGTGCACCATTTTTGGCAGTGGTTTTCAACCAATCCAAAAATGATGAACTTTTCTAAGGGCATTTTGGGTTCATTGAGAACATTTTTATTTGAACCTAGTTGATTTGATCTGGTACTAGGGTTTGAACAATCCCCATTTCAACTTTCAAAATAAGTTTAGACATGAAGCATGGATACAAAGCTAGCCTAGAGCACTACCAGACTAGGGATGTGACAACTCACCCCAACTAAACAAGAATCTCGTCCCGAGATTCAACACGTGAGGTAAGAAGACAGAGGGGACACTAAATCTCACAAACTTCATGATCCAATTGCCCTTCTCGAAGATGTTGATCCATTCATCATCTTAGTCTTGACGTCTTACTCTGAGAACTCCGTCCAACATGACAACGAGAAGAAGGGGAAAACTCTAGAAGAATCGATCTTCACGAAGATCGAGTAACTCATGATCAACTCATGGAATGAGACATAAAAACCACAAAGCACACATCAGGGTGATGGAAAAGAAATAGATGACGAGGTTTCAAATTGGTAGGCAACCATTCCACGCTTAAGTAAGATGGTGCATGGTTTCAAGATAGCAAGGAAATAATTGCCATGATTCCATAATGGGGCACCTTAGCAGAGGTGACTCTTAGAATTATTTCCTTAGGTGGCAAAAGAATTAGTTTTGATATAGACATCATTGAGACTCTTTATACCAGCCTAAGGCAATCACAATCGATCATTTGAAGGAGTTCGAAAGAATGACATACTTGGACTAGAATGGATGATGTGGACTACCTTGTTGAAGACAACGCGATGGATGATTTTTCTTATCATCAGAAATGGATGGAACCCATGGTAGGACCACTTTTGAAGATAATCCTGATCAGTAATTTCTGAGAAGGGTAGTCCATGGTTGGATGGCACAATGGCGGTGCAGGCTGGGAACAAAATGCAAATGTTGGGAATGATTCTAGTAACTGGGGATAAACTCAACAGTAGAGAGTGATTCCACTGTTTGAATGGTTCTAGCATAATCGAGGAAACCGAGAACACAACGACCCCTGAGGAACAACTTCTAGAATAAGTTGCACTAAATCCTCATGGAGAAGATGGTCAAATAGCTCAATCAAGATACTACAATGATAGATCTTCCGGCTAGGTGTGTCGGCCAGAACATCAACCTTGTCGAGACCTACATAATAGATCTTGGAAAAGTTCCAACCATCATATCTGCCTGGAATTCAGATCTGGTTGGTAACATGATACTCCAGACTCATCAAGTCCAGAAAGAAAAATGAAAGTTTGCAACACAAATCGACGAGATGGCGTTGCGAGATTCCCAGGGGATGGACTATGGTAGCAAGCTCCAAAACATGAGCGGGTTCTGCTACACGCATGTGAACATGTTGTCCAAGACAAGCATGACCACAGAGTAGTCTTACAATAAAACACTACCGAGTTCTGGTAAGGAACCATCATCGAGGATATCGAAGTCCTTGTGCACTTATCGATGAACTTCTTATCCTTGAACAAGTCAATCAGTGGCTTGGTGTGCTAGGGAATACATATGGAATGAAGGTAGCGAGCCTATCAAACCATAGAATACTTCGCACCTGCATGACTAACTTGGGGTGACTCCAAAGGAAGCAAAAACAAACTTTCTTGAATTCACGGTGGCAACTTGCATCAAATGCACATGAATTAGAGGAAGTCACTTCTTTCATCTAACATATGCTTCATGAACTAGCATGAAGAAAATGCTTACACAAGTTTCCAACACTACTTAGATGTTCGACATGAATCATGAACAAGATAAAATGATGTTGATGAGCTCAACAACAAATCATCGATACTTCCATGAAGATGGAATTCCACAACTATGTGAACAAGGTGATAGTATTGGTCAGACCCAAAAGATATAATGATGTATGCTCGAGGAAACAACCACGAGTAAGACAACATTACAAACATCGTTGGTTCTGATTTGATTTGACGATAGCCCACACTCAAATCAAAGGATTGTAAGACAATAGCACTGACAATTGATCACGTGGATCAATCGATGAAGATATCATCTTTCTTCAACACACACACACACACACACACACACACACACACACACACACACACACACACACACACACACAAAGATATCCCTTTGGAAATGAACTAAGTTAGACAAGCTTTTATCTTCCAACTCTCCAAGTTGTTGTTTAGCTTCACCAACTAGCTCAGGGGTATTCAACATAGATTCTTGGAGAAGGGGTGGTTTACAAGAAACCAACTTGATCACGAACTCAACATAGCGATCAGGTGACAACCTGGTAACACTTCCGAGAAGATATTCGGAAAATCATGAACCACCGATATGTTACTAAGCTCGAGAACAATCTTGCTTTTCAAGGCAAGACGATATGATCACATGAGTAAGGGATTTGACACAATCCTGACTCCATGATCGAAGAGTGCACCAGGGAAAAAAGGACTAGGTAGCACAATCTATCTTAGAATGATGATTCAATAACCAACACGCTAAGAATGAGAATATTGTCCATTTACTACCAAGCAACGAGTTGCCCGGAGTATTGATTTCACACATCACAATTCACTTGTCGGCATTCCGGTTAGAATAACACGAGGACCGAGGAATGAATGATGATGGTGAGAAGTATCACTGCATCAAGAATTCATAAGAGATGGTGCAATTCCTATGATATTCTTGACATAAATAGGGTAATACTCCAAGGTAGAGCAGAACAAAAGCTGGTTTGGCATTTGATCTGCGGAATACAACTACTTTGATCCAACCCTAGAAATGGATAAGGTACCGGAGTTTGTTTCTCCTAGTCATTCCGGAATAGAACGGCTTGACAGACCACAAGAATAATAGGCATCGACGAACGAATGCACACATACTCTAGACTATCGATTGATAGACAATGGTCGGAATACAAGTGAAGAGTAACAACTCAAGGAACATATATCTTTCTGAGTTGTGGATGCATAGATTAGTATGTCGAGCAAAGCTCAACATTTCTTCTGGATAACCCATGCAGAAAGGTAGAACTGGCAGATTCACAATGTAAAATGGAGAACTCATTAAGAGCACTCTGGTTGTGATCTTTTGGTTCAAAGAACTTCTGCCATAAGCAGTTCATGGTATTTGGAAGAAGGAAATACCACGGACCTCGAGGACTATCGCAAAGGTTACTAATATCCTAAAGGAACTAGCAAACACTATCAACAGGAGGTGAGTGGAGTGAATCTTGGGCTCAAGAACCCAAAAATAGAATGCCTACTAACTAAATGGCATCACGGGATGCTTTCGAGAATAATGGCGAGAATCATCACACTGGGGATACAAAGCATTGCGAGATTACTAGGTGATCCTCTAACACACCTAGGGTCATAATAATAGCTCCAACATATATGCCGAGGCAACGGAGTACCTCAACACACTAATTTGTGTGATTAATCTAGCCCAAATGAACATCAGAAATGGGAAGAAGGGATTTGCAAATGCATCAGACTAGTTAGAAACCTGGGATGACTCGGACAGCATAACGGCTGTAAATGCTCAAAAAGATTTGGGACATTCTGCAAAAATGGTGGCATAACCACTCAGAATCACAATATCAAGGTTCCGAGATCAACTGTCAACACATGGAAGTAGTAGAAACTGAACTGAGGCTTGAATTCATCAATCTTACAAGTCTACGGATTAGTAACACGTGATCCTGATAGAAAGAAGAGAAAGCCTAGTTCCTTAACCCCGTAGAAAGATAAGATGACTCGGATCAAAAGGGCATAAGGTGTAAGAAGTAAAAAGAGCCTTACGTTCCCTTCCACAATCAATTCCCTTACATAACTAAAGAATTTCTAGACTCAACTTCGACCAGTTTGGCTTGGTAATCCTACAGGCAGTCAGGCTCTGATACCAAAGCTGTCAGGACCCCGATCCTAAGCCACATCGATCTAGCATGTAACACATCATATCACTTTGCGGCCTCACGCACGGTGTTCCCACGGGTGCCACATTACCTGGCCCGGGACCGTTTGCGCCTTTTGGCTCACGTATATGATAGTGTCGCTAACATCCATATGATAGAGAACCCGGGCCGACATGACTAGTCGTGAACCCAAAGTGGCACTAACTTATAGGGACAGGCATACATGACCCAACAACGAACGTGTCGGTCATCAGCGAGTGAATTCGGGCTGTAGCAACTGGGCTAGCAGGACTCCGGGAATCCGGGCTGTAGCAGGCTAACAGGACTCCGAAAGACACCGCGTGACATTTCCCCGAAGGGACAGACACAGGAACGAAGAAGGACACATGCCGGCCAACCTAAGTGTTCCGGAGCAGAAGCAAGCTACCATGGCTCAGTGGAAGCACTAGGAGACATTTCCCGGTAAGAGAGGCTACCAAGGATAAACAACTAGGTTGTCGGATCCCACACACACCAAGCATTTCAAATCATACACACAATATGCTCGATATGTGCAAATACAACATGGCATCACAACAAAACTCTACAACTCAAAGTATTTATTCATTAGGCTCCGAGGAGCCAAGTATTACAAACATGGGTCTGATGACCCAGCATTCAAGTCATACAAGCAACAAGCACAAGCGGAAGCTTAACTTGTCTGAGTACAGACAACTACAAATAAAAAGGCTGAGAAGCCCGACTATCTACAAGACCCTGCCGAGGGCACAAGATCGTAGCTGAGGTAACAAGCTAAACGTCGAAGTCCACGCGGAACTACTAGTGAGACTGAAGTCTCTCTGCAAAAACATAAATTAAGCAAACGTGAGTACAAATGTACCCAGCAAGACTTACATCAGAACTAGCTACATATGCATCAGTATCAACAAAGGGGTGGTGGGGTTTAACTGCAGCAAGCCAGCTTTGACTCGGTGGCTATCCTGAACTAACACTGCAAGTAACTCTTTTGAGGTGGCACACACGAGTCCACATATTCACCATATCAAATACACCACTATGGATCCGCTCCCGTCTCCCTACGAGAACGCCACCCATAGCACTCACGCTTATCTTGCGCATTTTAGAGTATCCACTTTCACTTGTCTACGAACTGTATAGGCAACCCAGAGGTCCTTTAGCGCGGACGCGGCTATTCGAATA
>JAAAWM010008169.1:0-12308 GCA_036873465.1 Thinopyrum obtusiflorum
CAAGCTCTCAGCATGTCTTCAAGCACTTGATTAACTCGTTCGACTTGGCCTTGAGGGGGCACCTACGCATGCTGTCAAGCACTATGGACATGCGCGCGAGGCCAACCGTCCACCGGAACCTCGCCGGCGCCCAGCACGGCAGAGGTGATCTTCGGCTAGCGCAGCCAGCTTGCGGGTGAGCACGCGCAGGTGAACGGAGAAGGGAGAAAGGAGGGAGGAACTCACGTAGCGGCACACGGAGGCCCTCGAGTGAACGGTAGCGCAGAGGGAGGCCGGCGGCGACGGGATTCGCCGGCGTTCAGGAAGAAGAGGGGCGGCTCGATCCCCGGCCTGTGAAGCTCTCCAGCTCCAGCTTGAGGACGGGGAGGACGAGGTGGAGCACGGCGGAGGTGCTAGACACCGAGCCCGAGCGCGAGGTCGCTAGTGGCCGCGAGGATGACGGAGTTGCGACGGCGGCGATGCTCGGCCAGGGGGAGAAGGGAGGGTGCTAGCGCAGGGGAGAGGGATAGGAGTGGCGAGGAGGCCAGGGGAACGAACGGGCGAGGCCCTTATCCTCCCCCAGCTCCTGTTTCGTCGGTGGCCGTCGCCGTGTCAGCCTGCGGCCGGCGAGCGCGAGCTCGGCCTCAGCGGCGACAACACGCACATGAGAGAGAAGGAGATTTGGGCCAGGTGGGCTGGAACGGGGCACTGTGCACTCAGGCCCAGTGCACAGTGCCTCTCTGCATTTTTACATTCTGTTTTAATTCACAGCAGCCTCTTTGCATTATTTTAAGCTGGCAAAACATTTTGCAAAATTGCGAAACTTGGTCCCACATGTGCATTGCAATTTCCAATACTGCCACAAAAAGTTTGGGGGGGGGGGGGGGGGGGGGGGGGGGGGGGGGGGGGGGGGGGGGGGGGGGGGGGGGGGGGGGGGGGGGGGGGGGGGGGGGGGGGGGGGGGGGGGGGGGGGGGGGGGGGGGGGGGGGGGGGGGGGGGGGGGGGGGGGGGGGGGGGGGGGGGGGGGGGGGGGGGGGGGGGGGGGGGGGGGGGGGGGGGGGGGGGGGGGGGGGGGGGGGGGGGGGGGGGGGGGGGGGGGGGGGGGGGGGGGGGGGGGGGGGGGGGGGGGGGGGGGGGGGGGGGGGGGGGGGGGGGGGGGGGGGGGGGGGGGGGGGGGGGGGGGGGGGGGGGGGGGGGGGGGGGGGGGGGGGGGGGGGGGGGGGGGGGGGGGGGGGGGGGGGGGGGGGGGGGGGGGGGGGGGGGGGGGGGGGGGGGGGGGGGGGGGGGGGGGGGGGGGGGGGGGGGGGGGGGGGGGGGGGGGGGGGGGGGGGGGGGGGGGGGGGGGGGGGGGGGGGGGGGGGGGGGGGGGGGGGGGGGGGGGGGGGGGGGGGGGGGGGGGGGGGGGGGGGGGGGGGGGGGGGGGGGGGGGGGGGGGGGGGGGGGGGGGGGGGGGGGGGGGGGGGGGGGGGGGGGGGGGGGGGGGGGGGGGGGGGGGGGGGGGGGGGGGGGGGGGGGGGGGGGGGGGGGGGGGGGGGGGGGGGGGGGGGGGGGGGGGGGGGGGGGGGGGGGGGGGGGGGGGGGGGGGGGGGGGGGGGGGGGGGGGGGGGGGGGGGGGGGGGGGGGGGGGGGGGGGGGGGGGGGGGGGGGGGGGGGGGGGGGGGGGGGGGGGGGGGGGGGGGGGGGGGGGGGGGGGGGGGGGGGGGGGGGGGGGGGGGGGGGGGGGGGGGGGGGGGGGGGGGGGGGGGGGGGGGGGGGGGGGGGGGGGGGGGGGGGGGGGGGGGGGGGGGGGGGGGGGGGGGGGGGGGGGGGGGGGGGGGGGGGGGGGGGGGGGGGGGGGGGGGGGGGGGGGGGGGGGGGGGGGGGGGGGGGGGGGGGGGGGGGGGGGGGGGGGGGGGGGGGGGGGGGGGGGGGGGGGGGGGGGGGGGGGGGGGGGGGGGGGGGGGGGGGGGGGGGGGGGGGGGGGGGGGGGGGGGGGGGGGGGGGGGGGGGGGGGGGGGGGGGGGGGGGGGGGGGGGGGGGGGGGGGGGGGGGGGGGGGGGGGGGGGGGGGGGGGGGGGGGGGGGGGGGGGGGGGGGGGGGGGGGGGGGGGGGGGGGGGGGGGGGGGGGGGGGGGGGGGGGGGGGGGGGGGGGGGGGGGGGGGGGGGGGGGGGGGGGGGGGGGGGGGGGGGGGGGGGGGGGGGGGGGGGGGGGGGGGGGGGGGGGGGGGGGGGGGGGGGGGGGGGGGGGGGGGGGGGGGGGGGGGGGGGGGGGGGGGGGGGGGGGGGGGGGGGGGGGGGGGGGGGGGGGGGGGGGGGGGGGGGGGGGGGGGGGGGGGGGGGGGGGGGGGGGGGGGGGGGGGGGGGGGGGGGGGGGGGGGGGGGGGGGGGGGGGGGGGGGGGGGGGGGGGGGGGGGGGGGGGGGGGGGGGGGGGGGGGGGGGGGGGGGGGGGGGGGGGGGGGGGGGGGGGGGGGGGGGGGGGGGGGGGGGGGGGGGGGGGGGGGGGGGGGGGGGGGGGGGGGGGGGGGGGGGGTGAACTCCAAGTAATATGAGTTCCCACTGCTGCTTGGAAACTTTCCCAGAACTTTGAGGTGAAAAGAACGCCACGGTCCGAACTGATCTCCTTCGGAATACCGTCGAGAGAAACAATTCTGGAGATATACAATTCTGCTAGCTGACTAGCAGTGATAGTCTCCTTGACAGGCAGGAAGTGTGCAACTTTGGAAAGCTGGTCGACGACGACAAGAATAGCATCGTGACCCTTCTGAGACCTTGGAAGACCAGTAATGAAATCCATCTGGACTTTATCCCATTTCCACAGAGGAATAGGGAGCGGTTGCAGAATTCCAGCGGGCTTCTGATGTTCTGCCTTGACGCGACGGCAAACGTCACATTCAGCTACATACCGAGCAATGTCCTGCTTCATTCTAGACCACCAGTACCTTTGTCGGAGATCACGATACATCTTGGTGCTACCCGGATGAATAGACAGTGGTGTATCATGTGCCTCCTTCATGACCTTGTCAGTCATAAGCTCGAAGCGAGGTACGACAATGCGGTCTCTGAAGTACAAGGTTCCATCTTCAGACAGCGAGAAATCCCTGTATTTTTCCAGGTGAAGATCTTTCTTCATGAGATCAATTTCAGCATCTTTAGCTTGCGCACTCTTAACAGCCTTCTCAAGATCTGGTTCAATAACCAAGGTTTTTAAGTACCCTTGAGGAACTATCTCGAGATTTAGCTTTCGAAGCTCTTCATACAGAAGTGGTCGCTCTAGCTGGACTTCAAGTTCACAACAATAAGATTTGCGGCTCAATGCATCAGCCATTACATTAGCCTTGCCAGGGGTATAGGATATACCCAAGTCATAGTCCGCGATGGCCTCCATCCATCTTTGCTGACGGAGGTTCAGAGAGGGCTGGGTGAACAAGTACTTCAGACTCTTATGATCCGTATAGATCTCGCAACGATTACCGAGGAGGTAATGTCGCCACAACTGCAGTGCATAGATGACAGCAGCTAGTTCTAGATCATGTACCGGATAGTTCTCTTCATGTGGGCACAACTGACGAGAGCTGTATGCGATCACCTTTCTTTCTTGCATTAGGACACAGCCTAATCCTTCACAGGATGCATCGCAATAGATCACAAAGTCTTTGCGGGTATCAGGAGGAGCAAGTACTGGGGCAGATGTCAGCTTGTCTTTGAGTGTTTGAAAACTTTCCTGACACTTTTCTGTCCACTCAAACTTAACTCCCTTGTGAAGCAGATCAGTCAGAGGCTTAGCAATCTTTGAGAAATTCTCGACAAAGCGACGGCAATAGCTATCAAGGCCAAGAAAACTTCTGACTTGCTTGACATTCTTCGGTGGAGTCCATTCAAGAATAGCCTGAACTCGTTCTGGGTTAACGGCTATGCCATCTTTCGATATCACATGGCCGAGATATGTCACTTCAGATAACCAGAACTCGCATTTGGAAAACTTGGCATACAGTTGATGTTCACGCAACTTCTCTAATACAAGCCGAAGATGTTCAGCATGTTCTTCTTCGTTCTTCGAATAAACCAGAATATCATCCAGATATACCACGATGAACTTGTCGAGGTAATCCATGAAGATGTAGTTCATTAACCGGGAGAAGGTTGCCGGAGCATTGGTCAAACCAAATGACATGACGGTGTACTCGTAAGAACCATAACGAGTAACAAATGCTGTCTTCGGAATATCCTCTTCACGAACTCGGATCTGGTGGTATCCCAATCTCAAATCAAGCTTAGAGAATACTGAGGAACCAGCAAGTTGATCATACAGATCGTTGATCCTGGGAAGCGGATACTTGTTCTGAATTGTAGCTTGGTTGATAGGTCGGTAATCTTGAACCAACCGATTCGTGCCATCCTTCTTCTTGACGAAGAGTGAAGGTGCTCCCCAAGCAGAGGAACTGGGGCGGATGAAACCTTTCTTAAGTGACTTATCGATTTCTTCCTTAAGTTCGAGCAGGTGGTGCGGAGGCATCTTATAAGGACGCTTCGCAATAGGAGTAGTGCCCGGCTTCAAGTCGATGACAAACTCGACAGCTCTTGCAGGGGGAATTCCTGGGAGTTCTTCCGGAAAGACATCCTGGAAATCACGGACGACCGGAATGTTTTCGATTCCCTCGAGAGGAGAAGCATTCAATGCATTGAGAACATATATCTGATTCTCGGCATCCTGAGCTGTTCGGGCTGAGTATCTGATTGTCTGGCCAGAAGGGTGAGTGAGCTGGACTGTCTTGGTGGCACAGTCAATCAAGGCTTTATTCGCTGTCAACCAGTCCATGCCAAGAATGATGTCAATGTTGGAAGGTCCGAGCACAATAAGGGAAGCCGGAAATAGTAGACCTCCAATCTCAATATGGTTGTAGGGGCTTACTATTGAGGTTTGCCACTTAGACCCCGGGGATTGAATCGCCAAAGGAGTGGACAAATTTTCCGTATCTAACCCATGCCTTTGAGCGAATTGCTGGGACACGAATGCATGTGATGCTCCTGAATCAAAAAGAACAGAAGCTGGCACTGAATTAACACGAAGGGTACCCATCACAATTTTTGGTGACTCACGAGCTTCTTCAATCTTGACATGGGTGACTTGACCCCGAACTATAGCAGACGGCCTGGCAGTTGAGCTTCTGAGACGACGGTTCCGACAGCTCTTCTTTCGATTAACCGGAGGACATGGTGCAACCTGAGGAGATGCCGTAGTTTTTAGCTGTCCACCCTGAACTGTTAGTTGCCTCGGCGGTGAGGGCAGACGAGGTGCAACATAAGACGGCCTCGGTGTCGGAGCAGGTCGGTGATGAACATTGTGTGGGATCCAGACTCGACGTTTCTGAATAGGTTGACCCGAAGATGAGCGCACATCTCGAGTGCGTTTGAGCGACTCCTGGCACTTAGCGAGGCCAGTTTCAACTTGGTAGGCTAGACTAACAAGCGTTGCAAAGTTGGCGCAGTCATGAACCACAAGTGCTAGCTCTATGTCAGGATGCAGCCCTTCACGGAATCTCTCCTGCTTGCGGGCGTCAGTGTCGACGTCACGTTTAGCATAGCGGGATAATTCGAGAAATTTCCTCTGATATTCATCCACGGTCATTGTGCCCTGTGTGAGTTTACGAAACTCCTGCTTCTTCTGGTCGATCAGACCTTGAGGAATGTACCGTGCACGAAAAGCGGACTGAAATTCCTACCAAGTGGGTACAGATTCAGCAGGCAACATACTCTTGTGGCTTTCCCACCACTGAGCAGCTAGACCCTTCAAGTGAAATGTCGCAAAGGTGACATAACTGTCAGGTGCCACATTAGCTGACTCCATCTCAAACGTGATGTCACGAAGCCAGTCATCAGCATCCATAGGATTGGTGGAGCTGCGATAAACAGACGGGTTGAGGCGCATGAATTCTGGCAGAGTTATTGTAGCAGACTGTTGCTGAGCATTCTGAGTTGGGAGTTGAGCCAATACTCCAGTCATAAACTGACGGTTGAGTTCAAATTGCTGACGGTTGAGTTCAAACTGCTGCATCATCTCAGCAATAAAGGGTGGAGGCGGAGGATCATCAGCCATCCTGCCAATTCAACAGGGGCAGCTTAGCTAGCAAAATTGCAGGTGCATGGAATCATTCATGAAGTAAATCGCTCAACAGAAAGAAGTGCAATGAATTCTTCATCATAGCCATAGCAGACATTCAGATCCACACACATAGTCTCGGTTATACTCCGGCATTACGACGGCTAAAAAGGGAAGGCTAGACCACTAAGCGGCGCGCAGGCACGCGGTAAGGAAGTACACAACGAGACATAGCAAAGGCTACATCAACGTCGGAGAAAACTATTGGAGCGAGGAATCTGCAAGTGACAACACAGGGTGCCCTCGATAAAAGGTTCCTGTAGCAGAACCTGGCCCTCAATCTTGAAGCAAGGGGGGAAAATTTTCAGAACTCCGGGTGGATGTGATTACGAGAACCTAATGTTAGAGTCAGTAAAATCATTAACCCGAAAGGAAGGGAGATGAGAGTTCCCAGAGTAAAGGTCGAGGAGTAAAAGATGTTAGTACCACCCAGTTGGCGACGTGGGCCCGTAAGCCCCCCCCCCCCCCCCCCCCCCCCCCCCCCCCCCCCCCCCCCCCCCCCCCCCCCCCCCCCCCCCCCCCCCCCCCCCCCCCCCCCCCCCCCCCCCCCCCCCCCCCCCCCCCCCCCCCCCCCCCCCCCCCCCCCCCCCCCCCCCCCCCCCCCCCCCCCCCCCCCCCCCCCCCCCCCCCCCCCCCCCCCCCCCCCCCCCCCCCCCCCCCCCCCCCCCCCCCCCCCCCCCCCCCCCCCCCCCCCCCCCCCCCCCCCCCCCCCCCCCCCCCCCCCCCCCCCCCCCCCCCCCCCCCCCCCCCCCCCCCCCCCCCCCCCCCCCCCCCCCCCCCCCCCCCCCCCCCCCCCCCCCCCCCCCCCCCCCCCCCCCCCCCCCCCCCCCCCCCCCCCCCCCCCCCCCCCCCCCCCCCCCCCCCCCCCCCCCCCCCCCCCCCCCCCCCCCCCCCCCCCCCCCCCCCCCCCCCCCCCCCCCCCCCCCCCCCCCCCCCCCCCCCCCCCCCCCCCCCCCCCCCCCCCCCCCCCCCCCCCCCCCCCCCCCCCCCCCCCCCCCCCCCCCCCCCCCCCCCCCCCCCCCCCCCCCCCCCCCCCCCCCCCCCCCCCCCCCCCCCCCCCCCCCCCCCCCCCCCCCCCTGCCTGCTGAATCTGTACCCACTTGGCAGGAATTTCAGTCCGCTTTTCGTGCACGGTACAATCCTCAAGGTCTGATCGACCAGAAGAAGCAGGAGTTTCGTAAACTCACACAGGGCACAATGACTGTGGATGAATATCAGAGGAAATTTCTCGAATTATCCCGCTATGCTAAATGTGACGTCGACACCGACGCCCGCAAGCAGGAGAAATTCCGTGAAGGGCTGCATCCTAACATAGAGCTAGCACTTGTGGTTCATGACTGCGCAGACTTTGCGACGCTTGTCAGTTTAGCCTACCAAGTTGAATCTGGTCTCGCTAAGTGCCAGGAGTCGCTCAAACGCACTCCTGATGTTGGCTCATCTTCGGGTCAGCCTGTTCAGAAATGTCGAGTCTGGATCCCACACAATGTTCATCACCGACCTGCTCCAACACCAAGGCCGTCTTATGTTGCACCTCGTTTGCCTCCACCGCCGAGTCAAATGATAGTTCAAGCTGGACAGACCAATGTTAAGGCTCCTCCCATTAATAATGGTTTATGCCGCAAGTGCGGACTGCCAGGGCACCTTGCTATCAATTGTCGCCCAGTTCAGCCGCACAAGGCTTCACGTAAGAAGGGTCATCGAACCCATCATACCGCACCGCCTGTTATGACTAGTGGTCAAGTCACCCATGTTAAGATTCAAGAAGCTCGTGAGTCCCCAAAAATTGTAATGGGAACCCTTCACGTCAATTCAGTGCCAGCCTCTGTTCTCTTTGATTCTGGAGCATCGCATGCTTTTGTGTCCCAACAATTTGCTCAGTCACATGACTTGTACATGGAGAAATTACCCATTCCTTTAGCGGTTCAATCTCCGGGAGCCAAGTGGCAAACCACAATGGTAAGCCCTCACAACCAAATTGAAATTGAAGGTCTACTCTTTCCGGCATCTCTCACTGTGCTCAGACCTTCTAACATAGACATCATTCTTGGTATGGAATGGTTGACCGCCTATAAAGCTTTGATTGACTGTGCCACCAAGACAGTCCAGCTCACTCACCCTTCTGGCCAGACAATCAGATACTCAGCTCGAATAACTCAGGATGCCGAGAATCAGATATATGTTCTGAATGCCTTGAATGCTTCTCCTCTCGAGGGAATCAAAAACATTCCAGTGGTTCATGATTTTCAAGATGTCTTTCCAGAAGAACTTCCAGGAATTCCCCCTGCTAGAGCTGTCGAGTTTGTCATCGACTTGAAGCCGGGCACTACTCCTATTGCGAAGCATCCTTATAAGATGCCTCCGCATCACCTGCTTGAACTTAAGGAAGAAATCGACAAGTTACTTAAGAAAGGTTTCATCCGCCCCAGTTCTTCTGCTTGGGGAGCACCTTCACTCTTTGTCAAGAAGAAAGATGGCACGAATCGGTTGGTTCAAGACTACCGACCTATCAACCAAGCAACAATTCAGAACAAGTATCCGCTTCCCAGGATCAACGATCTGTATGATCAACTTGCTGGTTCCTCAGTATTCTCTAAGCATGATTTGAGGTTGGGATACCACCAGATCCGAGTTCGTGAAGAGGATATTCCGAAGACAGCATTTGTTACTCGTTATGGTTCTTACGAGTACACCGTCATGTCATTTGGCTTGACAAATGCTCCAGCAACTTTCTCCCGGTTAATGAACTATATCTTCATGGATTACCTTGACAAATTCGTTGTGGTATATCCGGATGATATTCCGGTTTATTCGAAGAATGAAGAAGAACATGCTGAACATCTTCGGCTGGTACTCGAGAAGCTGCGTGAACACCAACTGTATGCCAAGTTTTCCAAATGCGAGTTCTGGTTATCTGCAGTGACATATCTCGGCCATGTGATATCGAAAGATGGCATTGCCGTTAACCCAGAACGAATTCAGGCTATTCTTGAATGGACTCCACCGAAGAATGTCAAGCAAGTCAGAAGTTTTCTCGGCCTTGCTAGCTATTGCCGTCGCTTTGTCGAGAATTTCTCAAAGATTGCTAAGCCTTTGACTGATCTGCTTCATAAGGGCGTGAAGTTTGAGTGGACAGAAAAATGTCAGGAAAGTTTTCAAATGCTCAAAGACAAGCTGACATCTGCCCCAGTACTTGCTCCTCCTGATACCCGCAAAGACTTTGTGATCTATTGTGATGCATCCCGTGAAGGATTAGGCTGTGTCCTAATGCAAGAGCGTAAAGTGATAGCCTATGGCTCTCGTCAGCTACGCCCACATGAAGAGAATTATCCGGTACATGATCTAGAACTAGCTGCTGTCATCTATGCACTGCAGTTGTGGCGACATTACCTCCTCGGTAATCATTGCGAGATCTACACGGATCATAAGAGTCTGAAGTACTTGTTCACCCAGCCCTCTCTGAACCTCCGTCAGCAAAGATGGATGGAGGCTATTGCGGACTATGATTTGGGTATATCCTATACCCCTGGCAAGGCTAATGTAATGGCTGATGCATTGAGCCATAAAGCTTATTGCAGCGAACTTGAAGTCCAGCTAGAGCAACCACTTCTGTATGGAGAGCTACGAAAGCTAAATCTCGAGATAGTTCCTCAAGGGTACTTAAAAACCTTGGTTATTGAACCAGATCTTGAGAAAGCTGTTAAGAGTGCGCAAGCTAAAGATGCTGAAATTGATCTCATGAAGAAAGATCTTCACCTAGAAAAGTACAGGGATTTCTCGCTGTCTGAAGATGGAACCTTTTGTTCACCCAGCCCCCCCCCCCCCCCCCCCCCCCCCCCCCCCCCCCCCCCCCCCCCCCCCCCCCCCCCCCCCCCCCCCCCCCCCCCCCCCCCCCCCCCCCCCCCCCCCCCCCCCCCCCCCCCCCCCCCCCCCCCCCCCCCCCCCCCCCCCCCCCCCCCCCCCCCCCCCCCCCCCCCCCCCCCCCCCCCCCCCCCGAAGATGGAACCTTGTACTTCAGAGACCGCATTGTTGTACCTCGCTTCGAGCTTATGACTGACAGGGTCATGAAGGAAGCACACGATACGCCACTGTCTATTCATCCGGGTAGCACTAAAATGTATCGTGATCTCCGTCAAAGGTACTGGTGGTCTAGAATGAAACAGGACATTGCTCGTTATGTTGCTGAATGTGATGTTTGCCATCGCGTCAAGGCAGAACATCAGAAGCCTGCCGGAATTCTACAACCGCTCCCTATTCCTCTGTGGAAATGGGATAAAGTCCAGATGGATTTCATTACTGGCCTTCCCAAGTCACAGAAGGGTCACGATGCTATTCTTGTCGTCGTCGACCAACTCTCTAAAGTTGCACACTTTCTGCCTGTCAAGGAGACTATCACTGCTAGTCAGTTAGCAGAGTTGTATATCTCCAGAATTGTATCACTCCATGGTATTCCGAAGGAGATCAGTTCGGACCGTGGTGGCCTTTTCACTTCCAAGTTCTAGGAAAGTTTCCAAGCAGCAATGGGAACTCATATCACTTGGAGTTCAGCATACCACCCCCAGTCCCAAGGCCAAGTCGAACGAGTAAATCAAGTGCTTGAAGACATGCTGCGAGCTTGTGTTATTTCTTTCGGCAAGAAGTGGGAAGAATCTCTCCCGTATGCCGAGTTCTCTTATAACAACAGCTATCAAGCCAGCTTGAAGATGGCCCCCTTTGAAGTGCTCTATGGCCGTAAATGTCAAACCCCTCTGAATTGGTCAGAAACTGGGGAACGACCACTCGTGGGACCGGATATTATCCAACACGCTGAAGAACAAGTTTGTATCATTCGAGAAAATCTCAAGGCGGCTCAGGACCGCCAGAAGAGCAATTACGATCGCAAGCGATGGGGTTTGACTTATCAACCCGGTGATCAGGCTTACCTTCGAGTCACTCATATGAAGGGCACCCACCGTTTCGGGATCAAGGGCAAGTTAGCTCCCCGCTACATTGGTCCTTTCCGCATCGTGGCTAGACGTGGTCAGGTGGCTTATAAATTGGAGTTGCCGCCACAATTCTCTCATATCCATGACGTCTTCCATGTGTCTCAGCTTCGAAAATGCTTCAAGGAATCTCCACACCGCGCAGTGGATCACGAAATACTCGATTTGCAAGATGACCTATCTTATAAGGAGCATCCGATCCGCATTCTCGATGAAACTGAGCGTCGAACCCGTCAGAAGGTTACCAAGTTCTTGAAAGTGCAGTGGTCGAATCATACAGAAGATGAAGCCACTTGGGAACGTGAGGATCATCTCCGGAAGGAATACCCCGACCTATTTCCTTCTTCCTCCTGAATTCTCGGGACGAGAATTTCTTTTAGAGGAGGAGAATTTGTAACACCCCTGTGTAATAAGCACTGTGACATAATGATAATCATGCCAAGTCATACCCATTTGCAGATGCTAGATCACAGTGGTTAAACACTTCAATTCAAATTCCTCTCTGAAATAAATTCAAGTCCAAAGTGAAAATAAAAGTTGTTCAAGTTGGAAAAATAAAATGTCCATAATGTTGCAAATAATCTCAGGGCAATTATAAAATTGGAACCAATATTTTTGGAATTCCCAAATTGCCCCTGGAAATTGTTTAGTTACCCAGCAGCAGTCAATTTGGTCCTTTTCAATTTTCAAAAATGCTTAGGCTTCTCCTATGACCTCCAAAATAATTGCGGCAGTGTCTAAATTCACTAGGGTTTTATTGGTATCTTTCCCATATTTTTCCCAAGTGCACTAGATGCCCAAATAATCCTTTTCCTCTCTGTTAATTAAATAAAAGAAAAACAGAAAGGGGAAAATCTTACCTGGCACTCACCTGAGGCCGAGCCGGCCCAGCCAGGCCCACCTACCCTTCTCCCTCCATGTCATCGCCTCTGTGGCCGCCGCGCGCGCTCCGGCCAATCGTCGACACCGCGACGCCGCGGCCAGTAAGGGGATAAGGGCGAGTCCCCGATTCCCTCTCCCTGGTCACCGCTCACTTCCCCCCCTCTCCTTCTCCTCGCGACGCTCGCTCGCTCCTTCTTTTCCCCACTCTGCTCCTCTCAACAGAGCACGGTCGCCGGCGCGCAGCCGTCGATCCCGCGGCCTCCGAGCCCCTCCTGCATCGCCAAGCTGCCCCACAGCACCGCCACGACGTCTTCTACCTCCCCGCCAACGC
>JAAAWM010008170.1:0-12313 GCA_036873465.1 Thinopyrum obtusiflorum
GGTGTCATGTGAACGTCGACTACATGACACTTCACCATATTTGGGCCTAAGGGGATGCTTTGTGGAGTAGTTATTAGATGATGGGTTGCGAGAGTGACAGAAGCTTAAACCATAGTTTATGCGCTACTTCGTAAGGGACTGATTTGGATCCAAAAGTTTAATTCTATGGTTAGATTTTATCTTAACTTATCTTGTAGTTGCGGATGCTTGCGAGGGGGTTAATCATAAGTGGGAGGTTTGTTCAAGTAAGAACAGCACCTAAGCACCGGTCCACCCACGTATCAAATTATCAAATTAGCGAACACAAATCAAACCAACATGATGAAAGTGACTAGATGAAATTCCCGTGTACCCTCAAGAACGCTTTGCTTATCATAGGAGACCATTTTGTCCTGTCCTTTGCCTCAAAAGGATTGGGCTACCTTGCTGCACTTTTATTACCATTACTGTTACTTGCTCGTTAAAAATTATCTTGCTATCAAACTACTTGCTACTTACAATTTCAATGCTTGCAGAGAATACCTTGCTGAAAACTACTTGTCATTTTCTTTTGCTCCTCGTTGGGTTCAACACTCTTACTTATCGAAAGGACTATGATTGATCCCCTATATGATGTTGTTAATAAGATGCCACTAGATGAATTTTGCAAGGTTTCCAAAATACCCTTCGAGGGTACTTTAGATGAACCACATCGTAAAGATGTGGATGGGTTTATTGACACCATTACTGTGGGGGAAACCAGGAAGGTTTCCGATGCAAGAATCACTAGCATACATTTTCCTGTTTTACGCTACTTTGCTATATTTGCTAGTCGTTGCTTAATTGGTTGCGGAAACTGTGGAAACCTTAGTGTTCCTGATATTATCATTTTGGTCCATGGTTTATATTCCGATAACACTATTAATATGGGCTGTATTATTGCTAAACGGTTAAGTTTGAACCGTACCAAGGGTCCCATCTTTGGAGGTATTTATGCTTCACGCCTAGCTGCACAGTTTAACATACCCATTAGGCACTATGAGAAAGAAGAAAAATTGTTGCCCACCATTTATTTAGGTTATAAGAGTATGGTAGCACATGACTTTATTATTAAGAATAGGGAAGAGGAGCTTAAATACAAATTGTTCTTTGATAAACATCACCCTAAGACTATCACCTTGCCTGCTCCTTCCTTGTTTGATTTATCTACAGGTCCGTTCTCGTTCCGCTGGAGGCCATTCACACTTACCGGAACTCTACATCAGCCATAGAGCCAGAATCGAAACCACAATTTGATCCTCCACGATAGTCTAATTACCTGTGGGATACGGAGATGATTGCCAACCAGTGGCAATAAGAGTCTTCTTCATCTCAGTACGACCCCAAATATTATTTTGGATATCCTCCAGGCAAACCGTGGCCATAGACCAACTTAGGCCAAAAGCCTAAGCTTGGGGAGTACGTATTTCTCACTGACATTACATTCATGTTCACACACTCATTGCTAGATGTTGGTGCTCATACTTTTTCATTGTATTATCCATGCTAGTTTATTTTCCTTTTTATGCTTTCTTCTTGTGTGTTTGATAAACCTTAAGAAAAAACCAAAAAATATTAGTTGTAGCTTTTAATTAGTTTACTTTCCATGCTTGTAGTAGTAATTAAAAAGAAAACCCAAAAAGATTTCCTATTCTTCTTTTGCTTGTTGGGAGCTTTCCCGTGTAAATAGTTTTTATTTCTTTTCTTTTCTTTGGGGGTCGATAGGACAAGACCATAATTAAATTGTTGAAGTGTCTCTTATATGCATTATTGTTGATTTAACCAAGAGCCCGTATTGCCTTGTCTTCTCCTGTTTATTGAATGCTTGCAGATTTCAGCTTAGTCCAATGCACGTGCACTCTTATTATTATTTACATCATTCGGCCGTGCAAGTGAAAGGCAATTATGACGATATATGATGGACTGACTGAGATGAGAAAAGATGGTATGAACTCGACCTCTCTTGTTTTTTTAAATATGATGAGTTCATCGTTCCTGATTCAGCTTATTATGAATAAACATGTTTGCAATGACAATTAGGGGGGGGGGGGGGGGGGGGGGGGGGGGGGGGATAATGATTTACCTTGCGTGCCAACATGCTATTAAAATGGTTGTGATGTGGTATGATAGGATGGTATCCTCCTCTGAAGGGGGGGGGGGGGGGGGGGGGGGGGGGGGGGGGGGGGGGGGGGGGGGGGGGGGGGGGGGGGGGGGGGGGGGGGGGGGGGGGGGGGGGGGGGGGGGGGGGGGGGGGGGGGGGGGGGGGGGGGGGGGGGGGGGGGGGGGGGGGGGGGGGGATGATTTAAGTGACTTGACTTGGCACATGTTCACACATGTAGTTGAAACAAAATCAACATAGCCTTCACGATATTTATGTTCATGGTGGATTATATCCTACTCATGCTTGCATCCAATGTTTATTAATTTCAATGCATGTACATGACTGTTGTCACTCTCTAGTTGGTCGCTTCCCAGTCTTTTGCTATCCTTCACTTGTACTAAGCCGGAATACTGCTTGTCCATCCAATCCCTTAAACCCCAAAGTTATTCCATATGAGTCCACTGGGGGGGGGGGGGGGGGGGGGGGGGGGGGGGGGGGGGGGGGGGGGGGGGGGGGGGGGGGGGGGGGGGGGGGGGGGGGGGGGGGGGGGGGGGGGGGGGGGGGGGGGGGGGGGGGGGGGGGGGGGGGGGGGGGGGGGGGGGGGGGGGGGGGGGGGGGGGGGGGGGGGGGGGGGGGGGGGGGGGGGGGGGGGGGGGGGGGGGGGGGGGGGGGGGGGGGGGGGGGGGGGGGGGGGGGGGGGGGGGGGAAATAATTGCAAACAAAACTCCCCCTGGGACTGTTGCTAGTTGGAGACACTCGTTGTTTCGAGCAAGTCATGGATTGATGCTTGTTGGTGGAGGGGGAGTATAAACTTTACCATTCTGTTTGGGAACCACCTATAATGTGTGTAGCATGGAAGATATCGCCATCTCTTGGTTGTTATGTTGACAATGAAAGTATGTGAAAGGGCATTTCCCTACTTTATGTTTTGGATGATGATGACAACCCTTTGTTGGTCTAATCGTGTGCTATATGTTTCAGGTTCTCGATGCTTAGGCTTACATCAGATTGCTATTGCCTCTCGTAGGAAAAGATCAAAGACGTGTCTTCTACGCTTTTATTTTCTTTGGTCGTAGAGTACCCGTACTATCAAGAGGGAATCCTCATTAGGAAGCTCTGGGGGAATCTTTTCATGTACACTTTCCTCACCCCTCATTTGTCTTCCTCTGTTGTGAGAGAGAGTGTTCCCCCTATCTTTCCCTCTGTTTTCTGCTCTTCCCAGCGGTTGTACCGCGGGGGGGGGGGGGGGGGGGGGGGGGGGGGGGGGGGGGGGGGGGGGGGGGGGGGGGGGGGGGGGGGGGGGGGGGGGGGGGGGGGGGGGGGGGGGGGGGGGGGGGGGGGGGGGGGGGGGGGGGGGGGGGGGGGGGGGGGGGGGGGGGGGGGGGGGGGGGGGGGGGGGGGGGGGGGGGGGGGGGGGGGGGGGGGGGGGGGGGGGGGGGGGGGGGGGGGGGGGGGGGGGGGGGGGGGGGGGGGGGGGGGGGGGGGGGGGGGGGGGGGGGGGGGGGGGGGGGGGGGGGGGGGGGGGGGGGGGGGGGGGGGGGGGGGGGGGGGGGGGGGGGGGGGGGGGGGGGGGGGGGGGGGGGGGGGGGGGGGGGGGGGGGGGGGGGGGGGGGGGGGGGGGGGGGGGGGGGGGGGGGGGGGGGGGGGGGGGGGGGGGGGGGGGGGGGGGGGGGGGGGGGGGGGGGGGGGGGGGGGGGGGGGGGGGGGGGGGGGGGGGGGGGGGGGGGGGGGGGGGGGGGGGGGGGGGGGGGGGGGGGGGGGGGGGGGGGGGGGGGGGGGGGGGGGGGGGGGGGGGGGGGGGGGGGGGGGGGGGGGGGGGGGGGGGGGGGGGGGGGGGGGGGGGGGGGGGGGGGGGGGGGGGGGGGGGGGGGGGGGGGGGGGGGGGGGGGGGGGGGGGGGGGGGGGGGGGGGGGGGGGGGGGGGGGGGGGGGGGGGGGGGGGGGGGGGGGGGGCTTCCCCCATACTTTCTTGTGTGGATTTTGTTACTCTTGGGTGTTTGAGCACCTTAGACGGTTGAGATCACCTCGGAGCCACATTCCATTGTGGTGAAGCTTCGTGGTTTTGTTGGGAGCCTCCAATTAAGTTGTGGAGAGAGCCCCAACCTTGTTTTTAAAGGTTCGGTCGCCGCCATCAAGGGCACCAATAGTGGAATCACGGCATCTCACATTGTGTGAGGGCGTGAGGAGAATACGGTGGCCCTAGTGGCTTCTTGTGGAGCATTGTGCCTCCACACCGCTCCAACAGAGACGTACTTCCTCTCAAAGGGAAGGAACTTCAGCAACACATCCTCGTCTCCACCGTCTCCACTCTTGGTTATCTCGTTCCTTTATTTGAGCGAGCTTACTTGTTTCATATCTCTTGCTTGCTTGTGTACCTATCCTCGGTGCATCATATAGGTTGCTCACCTAGTTGCATATCTAGACAACCTACTTTGATGCAAAGTTTAAATTGTTAAAGAAAAGCTAAAAATTGTTAGTTGCCTATTCACCCCCCCTCTAGTCAACCATATCGATCCTTTCAGTTGGTATCAGAGCCTCGTCTCTTTATTAAGGACTTTACCGTCCAAAGAGTATGGTTGATACCGTAGACGGTGTGGAGGAACACTCCGGTGTGAATCCGATCTCGTCTACGGGAGATGGGGGAACTTCGATCTCTCATGAGGAGTTCAATGTGGCCTTGGAGACATTGAAAACCTCCATGACGACCGAAGTCAAAAGCATGTTTACTAAATTTCTTGAGGGGCTTAAACAATCCACCGCACCGTTGAAAGTGGGTGATCCCGCCAACAAGGTGACGGATGCTATCCCCGACAAGGGGGAAGCTAGTAGTGAAAAGGCTCCTTCTTCTAGTGGCAAGAATGGCACCGGCATCTTTGCCCATGTGGAACCACCACTTGTTTATGGTGGACCGGTTCCTTCCAGTCATTTGAATCATGCCGGTCCCCCCCCTAAGATTGTGAAAAATGAGGATTTTGATTCTTGGGTTTACCGCTTTAAATGTCATTTAAGTCATGTGAACACTAACCTTTGGAGAATCATTGAAGAAGGTTTCTGTCCACATGATCCAAGCAACTTCACTCCTCGAGAAGCCGCGGACAATCAATTCAATGAGAATGCTCTCTTCATCATTCAAGATGCAATTCCACCTGAAGACCTACCTCATCTTCGTCCTTTCACCTTGGCCAAAGATGCATGGCATTGTGTCGTGTCTCTCTACCGGGGAAGCGCAAGCATTTAACGCTCCAACTATGAAGTGGTACAAGATGAGGCCGATGAGTTTGCAATGAAGGAAGATGAAGAACCTCATGAGCTCTATCGGAGAGTAACCAAACTCGCGGTCTCACTACGAGATCACGGGAGCAAGGACACGGATGACAATTGGATCAAGTGCAAATTCCTCAAGGCAATGATGCCCTATCACAAGGCCATGTCCTCCGTCATTCGTCAAAGACCGGACTTCCACACTTTGACCTCAAGCGAAGTGTTGGATGAGTTTGTGGCCATAAACATTTTGGACAAGACCGCCGACAATGCGGTGCTCCGTTCTCAACGGGCAAAGAAGCCTAACCTTGCATTGAAGGCCAAGCTCATCGTGGAAGACGAGTCACTCACCAGCTTTGCTCGAGCGGTTGTACCGCTGCCCCCGGGCGGTGGTACCGCCACCATGCTCTGCAACAGCTGGGGCGGTGGCTCCGTCCATGCACCGCTCAAGTACCGCTCTCGCTTCTGGTTTGATGCGGTTCTTGGGTGGTAGTGGCCCGGTTGGTCCGGTCATTCCACGGTGACCGGTACCACCGGTGGTCTGAGCGGTTCTTCCGCTCAGTACTTAGCCGCCCAAGAGCTCAAGGCCATGCGGTTGTTCCAGCTAGGCACCGCCCAAGTACCGGTCAAGCTCCTGTTTTGATGCGGTGGTTGTGCGGTAGCCAGGCGGTTAGTCCGGTTATTTTTCTTAGCCGGTACTACCGCCCGCCTATCCGGTTCTACCGCTTGGTAGGGTTCTGCAGTTACACCGTGAGTCCCGGTTGTACCGGGACGAGGACCGGTTGTACCGCTGCAGTGCAAAAAACGCAGTAACGGTTGGAAATGTGGGGTGACTATTTAAGGGGACTTCTCCCACCTACCACTCCCACCTTTGACATCTCTCACTCCACCATTAATACCCTTCAAGATCTCTTGCCCGATCTCTCTCTCTAGCCACTCAAACTTGTTGATTTGCTAGGGAGGGGGGGGGGGGGGGGGGGGGGGGGGGGGGGGGGGGGGGGGGGGGGGGGGGGGGGGGGGGGGGGGGGGGGGGGGGGGGGGGGGGGGGGGGGGGGGGGGGGGGGGGGGGGGGGGGGGGGGGGGGGGGGGGGGGGGGGGGGGGGGGGGGGGGGGGGGGGGGGGGGGGGGGGGGGGGGGGGGGGGGGGGGGGGGGGGGGGGGGGGGGGGGGGGGGGGGGGGGGGGGGGGGGGGGGGGGGGGGGGGGGGGGGGGGGGGGGGGGGGGGGGGGGGGGGGGGGGGGGGGGGGGGGGGGGGGGGGGGGGGGGGGGGGGGGGGGGGGGGGGGGGGGGGGGGGGGGGGGGGGGGGGGGGGGGGGGGGGGGGGGGGGGGGGGGGGGGGGGGGGGGGGGGGGGGGGGGGGGGGGGGGGGGGGGGGGGGGGGGGGGGGGGGGGGGGGGGGGGGGGGGGGGGGGGGGGGGGGGGGGGGGGGGGGGGGGGGGGGGGGGGGGGGGGGGGGGGGGGGGGGGGGGGGGGGGGGGGGGGGGGGGGGGGGGGGGGGGGGGGGGGGGGGGGGGGGGGGGGGGGGGGGGGGGGGGGGGGGGGGGGGGGGGGGGGGGGGGGGGGGGGGGGGGGGGGGGGGGGGGGGGGGGGGGGGGGGGGGGGGGGGGGGGGGGGGGGGGGGGGGGGGGGGGGGGGGGGGGGGGGGGGGGGGGGGGGGGGGGGGGGGGGGGGGGGGGGGGGGGGGGGGGGGGGGGGGGGGGGGGGGGGGGGGGGGGGGGGGGGGGGGGGGGGGGGGGGGGGGGGGGGGGGGGGGGGGGGGGGGGGGGGGGGGGGGGGGGGGGGGGGGGGGGGGGGGGGGGGGGGGGGGGGGGGGGGGGGGGGGGGGGGGGGGGGGGGGGGGGGGGGGGGGGGGGGGGGGGGGGGGGGGGGGGGGGGGGGGGGGGGGGGGGGGGGGGGGGGGGGGGGGGGGGGGGGGGGGGGGGGGGGGGGGGGGGGGGGGGGGGGGGGGGGGGGGGGGGGGGGGGGGGGGGGGGGGGGGGGGGGGGGGGGGGGGGGGGGGGGGGGGGGGGGGGGGGGGGGGGGGGGGGGGGGGGGGGGGGGGGGGGGGGGGGGGGGGGGGGGGGGGGGGGGGGGGGGGGGGGGGGGGGGGGGGGGGGGGGGGGGGGGGGGGGGGGGGGGGGGGGGGGGGGGGGGGGGGGGGGGGGGGGGGGGGGGGGGGGGGGGGGGGGGGGGGGGGGGGGGGGGGGGGGGGGGGGGGGGGGGGGGGGGGGGGGGGGGGGGGGGGGGGGGGGGGGGGGGGGGGGGGGGGGGGGGGGGGGGGGGGGGGGGGGGGGGGGGGGGGGGGGGGGGGGGGGGGGGGGGGGGGGGGGGGGGGGGGGGGGGGGGGGGGGGGGGGGGGGGGGGGGGGGGGGGGGGGGGGGGGGGGGGGGGGGGGGGGGGGGGGGGGGGGGGGGGGGGGGGGGGGGGGGGGGGGGGGGGGGGGGGGGGGGGGGGGGGGGGGGGGGGGGGGGGGGGGGGGGGGGGGGGGGGGGGGGGGGGGGGGGGGGGGGGGGGGGGGGGGGGGGGGGGGGGGGGGGGGGGGGGGGGGGGGGGGGGGGGGGGGGGGGGGGGGGGGGGGGGGGGGGGGGGGGGGGGGGGGGGGGGGGGGGGGGGGGGGGGGGGGGGGGGGGGGGGGGGGGGGGGGGGGGGGGGGGGGGGGGGGGGGGGGGGGGGGGGGGGGGGGGGGGGGGGGGGGGGGGGGGGGGGGGGGGGGGGGGGGGGGGGGGGGGGGGGGGGGGGGGGGGGGGGGGGGGGGGGGGGGGGGGGGGGGGGGGGGGGGGGGGGGGGGGGGGGGGGGGGGGGGGGGGGGGGGGGGGGGGGGGGGGGGGGGGGGGGGGGGGGGGGGGGGGGGGGGGGGGGGGGGGGGGGGGGGGGGGGGGGGGGGGGGGGGGGGGGGGGGGGGGGGGGGGGGGGGGGGGGGGGGGGGGGGGGGGGGGGGGGGGGGGGGGGGGGGGGGGGGGGGGGGGGGGGGGGGGGGGGGGGGGGGGGGGGGGGGGGGGGGGGGGGGGGGGGGGGGGGGGGGGGGGGGGGGGGGGGGGGGGGGGGGGGGGGGGGGGGGGGGGGGGGGGGGGGGGGGGGGGGGGGGGGGGGGGGGGGGGGGGGGGGGGGGGGGGGGGGGGGGGGGGGGGGGGGGGGGGGGGGGGGGGGGGGGGGGGGGGGGGGGGGGGGGGGGGGGGGGGGGGGGGGGGGGGGGGGGGGGGGGGGGGGGGGGGGGGGGGGGGGGGGGGGGGGGGGGGGGGGGGGGGGGGGGGGGGGGGGGGGGGGGGGGGGGGGGGGGGGGGGGGGGGGGGGGGGGGGGGGGGGGGGGGGGGGGGGGGGGGGGGGGGGGGGGGGGGGGGGGGGGGGGGGGGGGGGGGGGGGGGGGGGGGGGGGGGGGGGGGGGGGGGGGGGGGGGGGGGGGGGGGGGGGGGGGGGGGGGGGGGGGGGGGGGGGGGGGGGGGGGGGGGGGGGGGGGGGGGGGGGGGGGGGGGGGGGGGGGGGGGGGGGGGGGGGGGGGGGGGGGGGGGGGGGGGGGGGGGGGGGGGGGGGGGGGGGGGGGGGGGGGGGGGGGGGGGGGGGGGGGGGGGGGGGGGGGGGGGGGGGGGGGGGGGGGGGGGGGGGGGGGGGGGGGGGGGGGGGGGGGGGGGGGGGGGGGGGGGGGGGGGGGGGGGGGGGGGGGGGGGGGGGGGGGGGGGGGGGGGGGGGGGGGGCGGGCCACTACCGCCCAAGAACCGCATCAAACCAGAAGCGAGAGCGGTACTTGAGCGGTGCATGGACGGAACCACCGCCCCAGCTGTTGCAGAGCATGGTGGCGGTACCACCGCCCGGAGGCAGCGGTACAACCGCTCGAGCAAAGCTGGTGAGCGACAAGACCCAGCGGTACAACCGCTCCTGAGAGCGGTACAACCGCTGGGCAGAAACAGTGAGCAGAAAAGAAAAGAGGGGAAGAGGCAAGGAAAACTCTCTCTCTCACACACACCTGAGGAAGGCAAAGAGAGGGTGAGAAAAGTGTACGTGAACTGATTCCCCCAGAGCTTCCTAATGAGGATTCCCTCTTGATAGTACGGGTACTCTACGACCAAAGAAAATAAAACCGTAGAGGACACGTCTTCGATCTTTTCCTTCGAGAGGTAATAGCAATCCGATGTAAGCCTAAGCATCGAGAACCTGAAACATATAGCACACATTGAGACCACCAAGGGTTGTCATCATCATCCAAAACATAAAGTAGGGAAATGCCCTTTCAATCTCCCCCTTTTTGGTGGATGATGACAACAACACGATTTGCAAGAGATAAGTCAATGAAATCTAGACGGAACTCCCGGGGGGGGGGGGGGGGGGGGGGGGGGGGGGGGGGGGGGGGGGGGGGGGGGGGGGGGGGGGGGGGGGGGGGGGGGGGGGGGGGGGGGGGGGGGGGGGGGGGGGGGGGGGGGGGGGGGGGGGGGGGGGGGGGGGGGGGGGGGGGGGGGGGGGGGGGGGGGGGGGGGGGGGGGGGGGGGGGGGGGGGGGGGGGGGGGGGGGGGGGGGGGGGGGGGGGGGGGGGGGGGGGGGGGGGGGGGGGGGGGGGGGGGGGGGGGGGGGGGGGGGGGGGGGGGGGGGGGGGGGGGGGGGGGGGGGGGGGGGGGGGGGGGGGGGGGGGGGGGGGGGGGGGGGGGGGGGGGGGGGGGGGGGGGGGGGGGGGGGGGGGGGGGGGGGGGGGGGGGGGGGGGGGGGGGGGGGGGGGGGGGGGGGGGGGGGGGGGGGGGGGGGGGGGGGGGGGGGGGGGGGGGGGGGGGGGGGGGGGGGGGGGGGGGGGGGGGGGGGGGGGGGGGGGGGGGGGGGGGGGGGGGGGGGGGGGGGGGGGGGGGGGGGGGGGGGGGGGGGGGGGGGGGGGGGGGGGGGGGGGGGGGGGGGGGGGGGGGTTTGGCGACGTCGTGCGAGCTTCTCAATGACATGTGCCTCATACATCTTCTTCTGGATGTCAGCCTGGAGACAAAAGGTCTTATTTACCTTGGCAGTAAGTTTGGCCACCCACGAAGGCTTGGCCCCTGGCTCCAGCTCAAAGTCCTCATCGTCAGAAATAGCATAGACATCTTCAGGAGCATGTTCAGGGAAGCGAGGCTCGGCATGCTTCTTCTTCTTAAGGAGCTTGACCTCATGAACAGTGAGGTTGTCTGGAGAAGTGAGGAGCTCTCCAGGACGACGAACAGCCCACACAGAGTTCAGAAAGCACATGACAAACGGAGCGTAGATTGGGACTTTACGGTAGATGACCATGTTGTACATCTCATGCCACAGCCAATTTGACACATCAAACGTTGCCCCTGTCCCCACCATTGTCTTCATAGCAACCATCAAATCAACTAGATAGCCATGAATTTCATCTTGATTGCCCACCTTGGGCAAGAGCACATTGCGGAACACTCGATGCATGATGTCATAGACCTTCTCCAAATCCTTGGATTCTCCAATAATCCCACGGCCCCGAATGTACAGAGGGGCAAGCTTCTCTTTAGACATGGACTTAGGAAAATCATGAGGGCGAATGCCACCACTTCCTTGCAGACCGGTATCCTCGTACCCAATAGCATTGCAGAAAGCCCTCCAGAAAACGTGAAACAATTCATCGCGACACATGAAGGTGAGAATGCGCGCATCATCTTCCCCAAAATGAACCGTGGCATAGAACTGATGGATGAGTTGAACATCAAAGTCACAGTTGACTGACATGATTTTGACAAGATCAAACTCCTCGCAGAGAGCTAACGCCTCACCAAAATACTCCATGTTGTTCCTCCAATGATCAAAATCAATCGTCCGGGGGGGGGGGGGGGGGGGGGGGGGGGGGGGGGGGGGGGGGGGGGGGGGGGGGGGGGGGGGGGGGGGGGGGGGGGGGGGGGGGGGGGGGGGGGGGGGGGACGGATTCTTTGAGCGGAAGGCTTCCCAATCCTTGGCTTTCCAACGATGCAACGGCATAACCACACGTTGCTTAGCAGCTGCAGACTTTTCACGGCGAGTGGGGGGGGGGGGGGGGGGGGGGGGGGGGGGGGGGGGGGGGGGGGGGGGGGGGGGGGGGGGGGGGGGGGGGGGGGGGGGGGGGGGGGGGGGGGGGGGGGGGGGGGGGGGGGGGGGGGGGGGGGGGGGGGGGGGGGGGGGGGGGGGGGGGGGGGGGGGGGGGGGGGGGGGGGGGGGGGGGGGGGGGGGGGGGGGGGGGGGGGGGGGGGGGGGGGGGGGGGGGGGGGGGGGGGGGGGGGGGGGGGGGGGGGGGGGGGGGGGGGGGGGGGGGGGGGGGGGGGGGGGGGGGGGGGGGGGGGGGGGGGGGGGGGGGGGGGGGGGGGGGGGGGGGGGGGGGGGGGGGGGGGGGGGGGGGGGGGGGGGGGGGGGGGGGGGGGGGGGGGGGGGGGGGGGGGGGGGGGGGGGGGGGGGGGGGGGGGGGGGGGGGAAAAAGAGGAACGAGGACAAAGGGAAAAGACAGCCCTTCAGCCTCGTCGAGTATATATAGGCCCCGGTAGAACCGCTTAGGGGAGCGGTTGTACCGCTCGTCTGGTACAGACCGGTGGATGGAGACGGTACTTCCGGTGCCTGGAAGGCAGCGGTAGTACCGCACGGCAACAACTGGTAGTACCGGACGTGGGTTACCGTGGGATTGTGCGGTGGAACCGCCCAGGCACCGAACGGAAACCCTTGGGACGGCACAACCCGGTACCAGCGGTAGAACCGCTCGTGGTACCGGTTGTACCGCCCGACCACCTAAGCCCAAGCCAAGAACAACTGAGTAGCAGAGCGAGAACTAGAGCCACCACCATCCATGGGAAGAGTTCGGAAGGCCTCCACGGAGAAAATCCACGGAGAGCCAAGGATCCGAAGCGCGAGACGCACTCTGGGGCAGGGGTAGAGATGGCCGACGGCTAGGGCAAGAAAAAGAGGAACGAGGACAAAGGGAAAAGACAGCCCTTCAGCCTCGTCGAGTATATATAGGCCCCGGTAGAACCGCTTAG
>JAAAWM010008171.1:0-12316 GCA_036873465.1 Thinopyrum obtusiflorum
CGGTCAAGTTTTCGAGAGCGGCTATAAAGTGGGTGGTGGGTGGGACATAAAATTCCCTGCTCTCAGCCCCTAGTCCGGGCTGGGCATAGTTCGGACGTTGCTCCTTTGTAATGACAAGGGATCGCATTAAGTGCAGAGCCTCACTTAAAGGCGTGGTTTGGCCCGAGAGGAGAGGGCCCGTGGAGTGCGGCAAGAGGGAGACTCCTTGGCCGAACTCGCACGATGCTGACTCCGAGGATTCGGAGCCAGTGTCCGGGGAAGGGTCCGGCTTCATGACGGTTGCCTGCGACACCACTTCCCCTGGCTCTCCCACAATGGGCCTAGTGGCCGCAGATAGTCTGGCGAGCTCAGGGAGCCCATCTTCGGACCTGGTGGTGCGCTCTAGATCTAAGGCCAGAGCGGAGGATGGGGGTGCGAATCCTTAGAAGATCAAGTCTCCTCGGATATCAGCGACATTGTCCAGATTTCCAAAACTAATCTGGTGACCTGGGGCGTAGCTGCCGATCTGCTCTAGATGGCCAAGTGAGTTGGCCCGTAGTGCAAAGCCGCCAAACACGAAGATCTGGACGGGGAGGAAAACCTCCTCCATGGCAGCATTGTTGTAGATGATTGATGGATCCATCGGACCTTCTGGGGACGACACAACGGAACTCTCAATGAAAGCACCAATGTCGGTGTCAAAACCGGTGGATCTCGGGTAGGGGGTCCCGAACTATGCGTCTAAGGTCAATGGTAACAAGAGACAGGGGACACGATGTTTAGCCAGGTTCGGGCCCTCTCTATGGAGGTAATACCCTACTTCCTTCTTGATTGATCTTGATGAATATGAGTATTACAAGAGTTGATCTACCATGAGATCGTAATGGCTGAAACCCTAAAAGTCTAGCCTGTATGATTATGATTGCCTCTACGGACCTAACCCTCCGGTTTATATAGACACCGGAGGGGACTAGGGTTGCACAAAGTCGGTTACAGAGAAAGGAATCTTCATATCCGAACGCCAAGCTTGCCATCCACACCAAGGAGAGTCCTATCCGGACACGGGAGAGAGTCTTCTGTCTTGTATCTTCACGGCCCATCAGTCCGGCCCATGTCCAACATGTCGGATGCCCGAGGACCCCTTAATCCAGGACTCCCTCAGGGGCCTCAGCCTTGGCCTTCTTGCCGGTACTAGGCGTGCCAGAACCTTCCACAGTCATCACTGTCTTATCTCTTGGCTTCTTGTTGTGCTTCTTGCCCTTTCTTTGACTGGTTGATTCATCTTCTTCCTCTGAATCAACTTTGATGCAATCCTCCTCCCTGGGGGGGGGGGGGGGGGGGGGGGGGGGGGGGGGGGGGGGGGGGGGGGGGGGGGGGGGGGGGGGGGGGGGGGGGGGGGGGGGGGGGGGGGGGGGGGGGGGGGGGGGGGGGGGGGGGGGGGGGGGGGGGGGGGGGGGGGGGGGGGGGGGGGGGGGGGGGGGGGGGGGGGGGGGGGGGGGGGGGGGGGGGGGGGGGGGGGGGGGGGGGGGGGGGGGGGGGGGGGGGGGGGGGGGGGGGGGGGGGGGGGGGGGGGGGGGGGGGGGGGGGGGGGGGGGGGGGGGGGGGGGGGGGGGGGGGGGGGGGGGGGGGGGGGGGGGGGGGGGGGGGGGGGGGGGGGGGGGGGGGGGGGGGGGGGGGGGGGGGGGGGGGGGGGGGGGGGGGGGGGGGGGGGGGGGGGGGGGGGGGGGGGGGGGGGGGGGGGGGGGGGGGGGGGGGGGGGGGGGGGGGGGGGGGGGGGGGGGGGGGGGGGGGGGGGGGGGGGGGGGGGGGGGGGGGGGGGGGGGGGGGGGGGGGGGGGGGGGGGGGGGGGGGGGGGGGGGGGGGGGGGGGGGGGGGGGGGGGGGGGGGGGGGGGGGGGGGGGGGGGGGGGGGGGGGGGGGGGGGGGGGGGGGGGGGGGGGGGGGGGGGGGGGGGGGGGGGGGGGGGGGGGGGGGGGGGGGGGGGGGGGGGGGGGGGGGGGGGGGGGGGGGGGGGGGGGGGGGGGGGGGGGGGGGGGGGGGGGGGGGGGGGGGGGGGGGGGGGGGGGGGGGGGGGGGGGGGGGGGGGGGGGGGGGGGGGGGGGGGGGGGGGGGGGGGGGGGGGGGGGGGGGGGGGGGGGGGGGGGGGGGGGGGGGGGGGGGGGGGGGGGGGGGGGGGGGGGGGGGGGGGGGGGGGGGGGGGGGGGGGGGGGGGGGGGGGGGGGGGGGGGGGGGGGGGGGGGGGGGGGGGGGGGGGGGGGGGGGGGGGGGGGGGGGGGGGGGGGGGGGGGGGGGGGGGGGGGGGGGGGGGGGGGGGGGGGGGGGGGGGGGGGGGGGGGGGGGGGGGGGGGGGGGGGGGGGGGGGGGGGGGGGGGGGGGGGGGGGGGGGGGGGGGGGGGGGGGGGGGGGGGGGGGGGGGGGGGGGGGGGGGGGGGGGGGGGGGGGGGGGGGGGGGGGGGGGGGGGGGGGGGGGGGGGGGGGGGGGGGGGGGGGGGGGGGGGGGGGGGGGGGGGGGGGGGGGGGGGGGGGGGGGGGGGGGGGGGGGGGGGGGGGGGGGGGGGGGGGGGGGGGGGGGGGGGGGGGGGGGGGGGGGGGGGGGGGGGGGAGTCAACGGGAAGTAGTTGGCGAACACCTTCTCGTCTCCTCCCCCGGCAACCTGAACAGCGATGGTGTAGATGCTCAGGAACTCTGCCGGGTTTAGTCTCCCATCATACTTCTCGGGTATCTCCGGCTAGAACGTGTGGGCAGACGGCCAACGGACTTAAAGGAGCTCGTGCGTAAAGGCAGGGCAGCCGACCTCAAAAGGTGGGCTCCCGCCAACACCGAACGCAGGCTCGTCGACGTCGAGGCCGCCATACCATCGGTCTGGCGGGGGTCATCGAGAGGCCGTCACACAACGAAGCGCGCGTCTCCCCGCCGCCTATACTCCGGGGCCCGCATTTTGCCCGGATGTGCTCGAGGGTCGGAAGAGGCCATTGAGACGTCATTGGGATCTGGATCTAGCTGCGCCCGCGCCTGCTGCCATGGTGGGGACTGCACGGTGGGGACAACTCCCTCCGTTCGACCAGCAGTACGAGCAGTCATCGTCACTTGGGGAGGTCGTGGCGGGCCAGCGCGCCGCGAGCCCCCCGCCTCAGCGAGGCCGAGCAGGCTTTGGATGGTGGCACGCATTCATCCATTTGCTCGGCTGCTGGCAGGAACCTTAGTAGCAGCTGGGCCGGCACCATAGCCTCCGTGGCTGTGCTTGGCATGGAAGTTGTTGACCTTGACCGCGCCGTCGCCTGGCTCCTGACGGTGCCCGCGGCGGCGGTGGCGGTGTGTCCGCGCCATGGTGGGGCGGCCACCTGGGCCGCGAGGTCGCGCGGTGATGGCGCTCGAGGGTCCATGGCTCCATCGGGTGCAGTGGTTGGGTCGGCTCGCCCGGGAGGAGACACACGTGCCGTGACCACCGCTGTGCCCCCCCCCCCCCCCCCCCCCCCCCCCCCCCCCCCCCCCCCCCCCCCCCCCCCCCCCCCCCCCCCCCCCCCCCCCCCCCCCCCCCCCCCCCCCCCCCCCCCCCCCCCCCCCCCCCCCCCCCCCCCCCCCCCCCCCCCCCCCCCCCCCCCCCCCCCCCCCCCCCCCCCCCCCCCCCCCCCCCCCCCCCCCCCCCCCCCCCCCCCCCCCCCCCCCCCCCCCCCCCCCCCCCCCCCCCCCCCCCCCCCCCCCCCCCCCCCCCCCCCCCCCCCCCCCCCCCCCCCCCCCCCCCCCCCCCCCCCCCCCCCCCCCCCCCCCCCCCCCCCCCCCCCCCCCCCCCCCCCCCCCCCCCCCCCCCCCCCCCCCCCCCCCCCCCCCCCCCCCCCCCCCCCCCCCCCCCCATGCACGCTTTCAGGTTCGCACAAGCGATCCCCCTACCTGGCGTGCCAAAGATGTCGCGGGATATCCGCGGCCACCTATGGGACCGGGAGGTCCCTTGCTGGTTCGGCGGGGGACGTCCCGTTGCACAAAGGGCAGACCAGCGCGCGGCAGCACGGCAGAGAGCACACAAGCAGTTTACCCAGGTTCGGGCCGCCGCGAGGCATAAGACCCTACTCCTGCTTTTGTGGATAGATGGTGGAAATGGACGTGGTGGTGCGTGGTACACTTGCCCGGCAAGGTCTACCTCAGGGCTACGGTCACCACAAGCATATGGTGGCTTGGGCTTCTCAAGTTTCCAACCCTCCAACCACCTCCTACGATTGCCATGGGCCTCCTTTTATAGATTAAGGGGTCACCACAGTGGCAAAACAGTCATTACCCATTGATATGATAGCAAACAGTGCTATCATACCTAACTCTACGGGCTGACAGGGTGCATTAAATGCACCACTCAGTGTCACATCACTAGCTGCCCAGCAAGGCCTGCCGGGCTTATCTCGCCAGCTCCGCACTTGTTCTCTTCACACGTCGCAGGACGGGTGTCACCTGTGGGTTTCTTCTGTAGGAGATGGCTGCCAAGTGGCAAATGCTGCAACTTAATCACCTTGCGGCTTGACACCACACTGATTGACGACGTGGGTAGTACTTGCACGGTTGGCGGGGTGGTTTAGGCCCCGCAAGCCCCGGCAGGCGCTGCCGGGGAGTCTTGGTCGCTTGCTTTTGGTGGTGGCCTGACCCCTAGCCGGGCTCGCCTGCCCAGCAAGGGAGGTCCTTCTCTTGTCGATATTCTGTTCCTTTTGCTCGATCTCGATCTCTTCTGAGCTGCATGTTGGTTCTTCAAGTCTCTTGGTTCTTCGATCTCTGTCTTGAGCTGGTGCTTCAATCTTAACCTTGTGCCTGTGCACAGTTGGGCAACATACCCGGGGTCTGTTGCACTGACAAGCATGGACTCCAAGAAATATGGTGTCAGATGGAAGTCCTGCTGGTGGCGTGTGCCGTACTCCTGGACGTGAATGCTTGTTCTGGCCCATGCCACCCTACTATATATCGAGGAGTGTTGGTTACGTACAGTGAACACATTAACATATGGCCCACCTCGCACTGTGACCAAATTTCCTGGAGTCTGTGCTAGCTTAAAAAGTGTTCTTTGTGAGGGTGGATGGCTGGTCTCAAGTTTTAAACTTGTTGTATTACGTATACGTAGACGTAGAGATAGTCAGCAGTTTTGAAAGTTTGAACCCAAACATCAGGATGCAATTTCTACTGGACTCATCCAAGGACCTAGGATGATGGGATTCATAGCTACAGTAAAAACACCCGCCTGACGCACGAAGCATGTGAAGCTAGTAGAAATAGTAGTACTATTGTTGATTGGACTCATCCGATAACCTGTTGCAATGCACGTACAATTATGTATTCGGAAAACATTGTTTTGCCTCATCGTAGCACTCACTTTGAGAAGCGACTCGAAAGCCATTCATAAATTTAGTAAGTTTATCACAGGCATATCATTTAGCATTACATACAACAGGTCATCAACCCACAACGACAACGAGGATACATTATAAATACTAAACTTTTCATCACACAACAAATAACAAGCAATGAAATGAACTTCAGCTCAACCACTCGTCAGCATTGGAAACGCTTGCTTTGAACCAGAAGTGATTCTCTGGGAAGGGCCAGCCATTGCCAATGTCGAGACCAACGCAGGACTGGTCATCCAGGCTGAAGCGGCCTATATCAGGACGCATATTGTGATAGCCATGATAGGGAACCATAGCAATGTCCGAGGTATAGATACGGTTGCTTCTCATAAATGGTAGTAACGTTGTGTCAAGAGTAGTTGGATCGCCTTTCACCATCATTGGATAGTTTTGTCCAAGAAAGAGCAAGTTCCTTCCAAGACTATCAATACTGAACTAGGGTGAAGGTGTTGGCACTAGCACACTAGTATCCATCCCGAATACCCTGCAACGGATGTTGGAATAGGTCCGGAGAGTTTGACCATGCTAGACAACACCTGCTTCCTTAGTAACATCAGAAGTGCCCTGTATACAGACAAGAAGAGGTGATCCATCAGAATAAGTTGCCAGGCGCCACTGAGTATATGGGTCCTGCTCGTCCTCATGCTCATGATCATCACCATCTTCATCTCCCCCTTGGTTATAAAAATTTTCAAGTATAGGTCGTGGAATGTTCACATGACCTTGGAAACACAAGAAGGTTAATTAGTAAAGGGAAACTAGCTAACCCGCATGCATGTGGATGAAACAATTATAATTATGGTGGAAGACAAACGTACCGAAAGCATCAGGATTCCATGCAAAAATAGTGCCACGAGTGGTGGCAGCAAACACAAGACCCTAGTATTGAATTGCATCACAGTACTCATCCGTGTACAGAAATTGATTTTTGAGCAATATCCATTGAGGCGTGGAAGTAAGGACGGCAACAAGCTTGTCGAAGATAGCAACAACTTCATAGTTCGTGTAATCCCAAGAGCGATTGGGAACTCGACAAATTGCTATCTTCCATAGACGATAATCACCATGATCATATTTGAACGTACATAGAATACCGGTGTGCTCAACCTCTGGGCAGTCTGAGATTTTTGGAAGTGGAACCCGGTGACGAGTGCACACATTCACAAGTTCCCACTCACAGTTGTACGCAATATAAACAACCCAATCTCCATTTGCGCCTGCCAAAGCCTTACCCTCAAGCGATGGCATCTTAACATCAAGCGGCATCAACTTGCACTAGGCGAGGCTTCCGTCATCCGCGCGGTAGTCAGCAGGGCACGGCGAAGAAGATAGGGGAGATCAAACCGCTCCTGGACCCTTGGGTTCCATGTAATGATGTTATTAGTTGAGTCGAGAATGGTCTTGAACGAACCTGCCATGCTAGCCGAGGTGATGACGTTGCACCAATCAATGAGTTCCTCCACCACGTCATCTTTCAGATCGGGGCAAGAATAACGGGGTCGTTTCCGGCCTGTTCCCTCCATGGAGAAGATGATCGAACAATGGCAGAAGGAAGGGTGAAGGAAAATGGAGGAGGGAGGAAGAGCGTGCGACAGCTGTTCCAAGTCGAGAGGGAAAGGCGAAGATGCAGTGGATGGTTGCCACGGTACACGAAGAGGTGCCCCGGCCTACATAGATGTCCGTTTGGAAATTGTACAAAAGGACTCACCGTTGTCTCACTGACATGTTGGAACGGGACCATATGTCAACGAAACATGGTGTGTAATTTCTCGTGCAAAATGCGATCTGGCCGCGTTGGCCCGAGGTGCCGCATTAGTTATCGACCTTTATTTTTTTAATGGAGTGCCGTTCAATTTTGAAGGACGACTAACTGGTACTGTATGCAGAGAAAATATAAACTACTCTACCACTTGTCCACCTCTAGTACTAGTATCAAAAAAGATATATAGGCTGGAGCTTCATCGCTTACTTGCTAAGCGCTGCCCACTTGCCCAGTTGCTTCTCACACTATCACCCTCTCTCCAGATCTAAAAAAGATGGCCTCACTCTCCCTCCTCACCGGTGGTCTCAGATCCGCCGGGGAAGAAAAGGACGTGCAGCGTTGAAGCACTCATCATCGGCGAGCAAGGTCACGCACTAACGACAAGGCCGTCCTCTCAGACCTAGCGCCCGTGCGGGATGGCCTCCATCCCCAAGCTCGCTACCGTAATGTGTGCGTAGGACGACGACCATGAGCGAAGCCACTTCCCGCCAACCCTCAGGTATGCTACCCCACCATACCCTTGTTCTATTGCCCCATCTGCCATGTCGCTGCATGTGGATCTTTTTCCACTCCACCATCTTCCCAATTTGCTATCCTCTACTCTGTTGGTCATGTAGATGAAAACCTAAATTTGCACTATTAAAGGAAACCCAACTTCATGCAGACTAATCCATGTCTGGGTTGAATAAGGAAAGGAAGGGAGAAAGTACTATCCAAGAGACTAGGCATCGAACCCACATTTAGGTTGAAAAGGGGAAAATCAGTAGCTAAGGAATGAGTCTCATGTCTTTTGGTTGAAAAAGGGTGAAAAAATGGTAGAAAGGCATGACAACGCAATAGAGAATGACCAGGTCAATTGGTTTGTTGTCCTCACATAGGAAAAAGGTGGCTAAAGAGAACAAAAATGGGACGTAATCCACATATGCTGCCTGGATATTCGTTGCTCTGGGCAATGATACGTCTCCAACGTATCTATAATTTTTGATTGTTCCATGCTATTATATTATCTGTTTTGGATGTTTTATATGGATTAATATGCTATTTTATATGATTTTTGGGACTAACCTATTAACCTGGAGCCCAGTGCCAGTTTTTGTTTTTTCCTTGTTTTAGAGTTTCGCAGAAAAGGAATACCAAACGGAGTCCAAACGTAATAAAACTTTTGCCATGATTTTTCTTGGACCAGAAGACACCCAGGAGACTTGGAATGCAAGTCAGAAGAGCCTCGAGGCGGCCACAAGAGTGGAGGGCACGCCCCCCAACCTTGTGGGGCCCTCGAGGATCCCCTGACGTAGATCTTCCTCCTATATATACTCTTATACCCTAAAAATATCCAGGGGAGCAACAAAACCACTTTTCCACTGCCGCAACCTTTTGTACCTGTGATATCCCATCTTGGGGCCTTTTCCGGCATCCTACCGGAGGGGGATTTGATCACGGAGGGCTTCTACATCAACAACATTTCCTCTTCGATGAAGTGTGAGTAGTTTACCACAAACCTACAGGTCCATAGCTAGTAGCTAGATGGCTTCTTCTCTCTCTTTGATTCTCAATACAAAGTCCTCCTCGATGTTCTTGCAGATCTATTCGATGTAATACCCTTTTGCGGTGTGTTTGCCGAGATCCGATGAATTTTGGATTTATGATCAAGCTTATCTATGAATATTATTTGACCCCCCCCCCCCCCCCCCCCCCCCCCCCCCCCCCCCCCCCCCCCCCCCCCCCCCCCCCCCCCCCCCCCCCCCCCCCCCCCCCCCCCCCCCCCCCCCCCCCCCCCCCCCCCCCCCCCCCCCCCCCCCCCCCCCCCCCCCCCCCCCCCCCCCCCCCCCCCCCCCCCCCCCCCCCCCCCCCCCCCCCCCCCCCCCCCCCCCCCCCCCCCCCCCCCCCCCCCCCCCCCCCCCCCCCCCCCCCCCCCCCCCCCCCCCCCCCCCCCCCCCCCCCCCCCCCCCCCCCCCCCCCCCCCCCCCCCCCCCCCCCCCCCCCCCCCCCCCCCCCCCCCCCCCCCCCCCCCCCCCCCCCCCCCCCCCCCCCCCCCCCCCCCCCCCCCCCCCCCCCCCCCCCCCCCCCCCCCCCCCCCCCCCCCCCCCCCCCCCCCCCCCCCCCCCCCCCCCCCCCCCCCCCCCCCCCCCCCCCCCCCCCCCCCCCCCCCCCCCCCCCCCCCCCCCCCCGGGTGATTATAAAGGTGCTCTATAGTTGTCTCCGAAGGTACTTGTTGGGTTGGCGTATTTCGAGATTAGGATTTGTCACTCCGATTGTCGGAGAGGTATCTCTGGGACCACTCGGTAATGCACATCACTATAAGCCTTGCAAGCATTGCAACTAATGAGTTAGTTGCGGGATGATGTGTTACGGAACGAGTAAAGATACTTGCCGGTAACGAGATTGAACTAGGTATTGAGATACCGACGTTCGAATCTCGGGCAAGTAACATACCGATGACAAAGGGAACAACGTATGTTGTTATGCGGTTTGACCAATAAAGATCTTCCTAGAATATGTGGGATCCAATATGAGCATCTAGGTTCCTCTATTGGTTATTGACTGGAGACATGTCTCGGTCATGTCTACATAGTTCTCGAACCCGTAGTGTCGTGGGTTTGTCACGGCAGATGTCCTCGTGAAAGGACTTAGTTGTGGAGCCATCGCAACGGTTTAGCTTAAAGGGGTTAAACCGGACAAGGGGACACGGGAGTTTATACTAGTTCCCCCCCCCCCCCCCCCCCCCCCCCCCCCCCCCCCCCCCCCCCCCCCCCCCCCCCCCCCCCCCCCCCCCCCCCCCCCCCCCCCCCCCCCCCCCCCCCCCCCCCCCCCCCCCCCCCCCCCCCCCCCCCCCCCCCCCCCCCCCCCCCCCCCCCCCCCCCCCCCCCCCCCCCCCCCCCCCCCCCCCCCCCCCCCCCCCCCCCCCCCCCCCCCCCCCCCCCCCCCCCCCCCCCCCCCCCCCCCCCCCCCCCCCCCCCCCCCCCCCCCCCCCCCCCCCCCCCCCCCCCCCCCCCCCCCCCCCCCCCCCCCCCCCCCCCCCCCCCCCCCCCCCCCCCCCCCCCCCCCCCCCCCCCCCCCCCCCCCCCCCCCCCCCCCCCCCCCCCCCCCCCCCCCCCCCCCCCCCCCCCCCCCCCCCCCCCCCCCCCCCCCCCCCCCCCCCCCCCCCCCCCCCCCCCCCCCCCCCCCCCCCCCCCCCCCCCCCCCCCCCCCCCCCCCCCCCCCCCCCCCCCCCCCCCCCCCCCCCCCCCCCCCCCCCCCCCCCCCCCCCCCCCCCCCCCCCCCCCCCCCCCCCCCCCCCCCCCCCCCCCCCCCCCCCCCCCCCCCCCCCCCCCCCCCCCCCCCCCCCCCCCCCCCCCCCCCCCCCCCCCCCCCCCCCCCCCCCCCCCCCCCCCCCCCCCCCCCCCCCCCCCCCCCCCCCCCCCCCCCCCCCCCCCCCCCCCCCCCCCCCCCCCCCCCCCCCCCCCCCCCCCCCCCCCCCCCCCCCCCCCCCCCCCCCCCCCCCCCCCCCCCCCCCCCCCCCCCCCCCCCCCCCCCCCCCCCCCCCCCCCCCCCCCCCCCCCCCCCCCCCCCCCCCCCCCCCCCCCCCCCCCCCCCCCCCCCCCCCCCCCCCCCCCCCCCCCCCCCCCCCCCCCCCCCCCCCCCCCCCCCCCCCCCCCCCCCCCCCCCCCCCCCCCCCCCCCCCCCCCCCCCCCCCCCCCCCCCCCCCCCCCCCCCCCCCCCCCCCCCCCCCCCCCCCCCCCCCCCCCCCCCCCCCCCCCCCCCCCCCCCCCCCCCCCCCCCCCCCCCCCCCCCCCCCCCCCCCCCCCCCCCCCCCCCCCCCCCCCCCCCCCCCCCCCCCCCCCCCCCCCCCCCCCCCCCCCCCCCCCCCCCCCCCCCCCCCCCCCCCCCCCCCCCCCCCCCCCCCCCCCCCCCCCCCCCCCCCCCCCCCCCCCCCCCCCCCCGTAGGACTCCTCCTTTTCCTAGTAGGAGTAGGAGAGGGGGAAGGAAAGGGAGAGGAGGAGAAGGAAACAGGGGGCCGACCCCCCTTGCCCTAAACCAATTCGGTTTAGGCCTTGGGGGCGCCCCACACTCCCCTTGCTACCCTCTATTTCCACCAAGGCCCATGTAGTCCCATTAAGCCCCCCGGGGGGTTCCGGTAACCCCCGGTACACCGGTATATGTCTGAAACCTTTCGGAACATTTTCGGTGTCCAAACATAGTTGTCCAATATATCGATCTTTACGTCTCGACCATTTTGAGACTCCTCGTCATGTCCATGATCATATCCAGGACTCCGAACTACCTTCGGTACATCAAAACACATAAACTCATATTACCGACCGTCACCGAACTTTAAGCGTGCGGACCCTATGGGTTCGAGAACTATGTAGACATGACTGAGACACGTCACTGGTCAATAACCAATAGCGGAATCTGGATGCTCATATTGGCTCCCACATATTCTACGAAGATCTTTATCAGTCAAACCACATAACAACATACGTTGTTCCCTCTGTCATAGGTATGTTACTTGCCCGAGATTCAATCGTTGGTATCTCAATACCTAGTTCAATCTCGTTACCGGCAAGTCTCTTTACTCGTTCCATAATACATCATCCCGCAACTAACTCATTAGTTACAATGCTTGCAAGGCTTATAGTGATGTGCATTACTGAGTGGGCCCAGAGATACCTCTCTGACAATCGGAGTGACAAATCCTAATCTCAAAATACGCCAACTCAACAAGTACCTTCGAAGGCACCTATAGATCACCTTTATAATCACCCAGTTACATTGTGACGTTTGATAGCACACAAAGTGTTCCTCTGGTAAACGGGAGTTGCATAATCTCATAGTCATGGGAACATGTATAAGTCATGAAGAAAGCAATAGCAACATACTAAACGATCAAGTGCTAAGCTAACGGAATGGGTCAAGTCAATCACATGATTCTCCTAATGATGTGATCTCGTTAATCAAATGACAACTCATGTCTATCGCTAGGAAACATAACCATCTTTGATCAACGAGCTAGTCAAGTAGAGGCATACCAGTGACACTTTGTTTGTCTATGTATTCACATATGTATCATGTTTCCAGTTAATACAATTCTAGCATGAATGATAAACATTTATCATGATATAAGGAAATAAATAATAACTTTATTATTGCCTCTAGGGCATATTTCCTTCACTCCTCACATCGAGACCTCCTCGATCTTCAAACACTTCATCCACACA
>JAAAWM010008172.1:2500-12318 GCA_036873465.1 Thinopyrum obtusiflorum
ATCATCTTCGGAGCGGCCACACGACGCCAGTGCATTTCATCACCGTCCACATCTACATGGAGACCATCATCACATTCGTGATGCAAATCGTCATGAAGGACAAGTCACCTCCAAGCATCATGTGCACAACGATGACGAACGACATCTACTACGAGCTCAAGCACGACAACGACATCATCAACATGAAGATGCTCCACACGCGCAAACCTACAAGTCCCAACAAGCTCTACATCAAGCTACGGCCAAACTTCATGAGCACAAGAGAAGACCGCGAGACAAGCACCACCAAGAGGACGCTACGGCTACTACCACCACCACTTCGGCATCTTCGCCAAGTGTTATCAAGGCATCTTCACCTTTGGACGTACGACATCTTCGCCTACTTCCCATGAGCGACATTTTCAACAACAAGGCGACCACCTATGAGCGAGGGCGACACTTCCATCTTCGGAAGCCCCGCAAGAAAGATGGCCAAGCATGGGAAATTCCCTTCGGTCATGGAGACGAGCTATGAGGTGCCACATCATATGGACCTCCAACAACAAGACTGTAGGATCGAAAGTATGTCTAGAGGGGGGGTGATTAGACTACTTGACCAGATAAAAATCTAGCCTTTTCCTAATTTTAAGTCTTGGCAGATTTTAGCAACTTAGCACAAGTCAAGCAATCAACCTACACATGCAAATCTAAGAGTATAGCAGCGGAGTGTAAAACATTTGCATATGAAGGTAAAGGGAGGAGTTTGGAGGGAGCAAACGCAATATAGACACGGAGATTTTTGGCTTGGTTCCGATAGCTGGTGCTATCATACATCCACGTTGATGGAGACTTCAACCCACGAAGGGTAACGGTTGCGCGAGTCCACGGAGGGCTCCACCCACGAAGGGTCCACGAAGAAGCAACCTTGTCTATCCCACCATGGCCATCGCCCACGAAGGACTTGCCTCAGTAGGGTAGATCTTCACGAAGTAGGCGATCTCCTTGCCCGTACAAACTCCTTGGTTTAACTCCATAATCTTGACGGAGGCTCCCAAGTGACACCTAACCAATCTAGGAGACACCACTCTCCAAAAGGTAATAGATGGTGTGTTGATGATGAACTCCTTGCTCTTGTGCTTCAAATGATAGTCTCCCCAACACTCAACTCTCTCTCACAGATTTGGATTTGGTGAAATGATGATTTGAGTGGAAAGCAACTTGGAGAAGGCTAGAGATCAAGATTTATGTGGTTGAAATGGAATATCTTGATCTCAACACATGAGTAGGTGGTTCTCTCTCAGAAAATGTATGCTGGAAGTGTAGGCATGTTCTGATGGCTTTCCTCATGAATGAAGGAAGGGTGGAGGGGTATATATAGCCTCCACACAAAATCTAACCGTTACACACAATTTACCAAACTCGGTGGGACCGAATCAGAAAACTCGGTCGGACCGATTTAGTTCAAAATGTGAACGTTAGGCTTTTCGGTGGGACCGACATGTAAACTTGGTGGGACCGATTTAATTAGGGTTAGGGCATAACGTAATCTCGGTGAGACCGATTACACAAACTCGGTGGGACCGACTTTGGTAATAAGCTAACCAGAGAGTTGGTCAGGCAAACTCGGTGGGACCGATTCGCTCATTTCGGTGAGACCGAAATGTTACGAAGGGGAAACAGAGAGTTTGCATTGCGAACTCGGTGGGACCGATCGCTCATCTCTGTTGGACTGAAATGTTACGAAGGGAAACAGAGAGTTTGCAATCCCATCTCGGTGAGACCGAGATCCCTATCGGTGAGACCAAAGTGACTAGGGTTTCTGGCAGTGGCTATTGAAGGAAATATGCCCTAGAGGCAATAATAAAGTTGTTATTTATATTTCCTTATATCATGATAAATGTTTATTATTCATGCTAGAATTGTATTAACCGGAAACTTAGTACATGTGTGAATACATAGACAAACAGAGTGTCACTAGTATGCCTCTACTTGACTAGCTCGTTAATCAAAGATAGTAAAGATTCCTAGCCATAGACATGAGTTGTCATTTGATTAAACGGGATCACATCATTAGAGAATGATGTGATTGACAAGACCCATCCATTAGCTTAGCACGATGATCATTTAGTTCGCTGCTATTGCTTTCTTCATGACTTATACATGTTCCTATAATTATGAGATTATGCAACTCACGAATACCGGAGGAACACTTAGTGTGCTATCAAACGTCACAACGTAACTAGGTGATTATAAAGATGCTCTACAGGGGGGGGGGGGGGGGGGGGGGGGGGGGGGGGGGGGGGGGGGGGGGGGGGGGGGGGGGGGGGGGGGGGGGGGGGGGGGGGGGGGGGGGGGGGGGGGGGGGGGGGGGGGGGGGGGGGGGGGGGGGGGGGGGGGGGGGGGGGGGGGGGGGGGGGGGGGGGGGGGGGGGGGGGGGGGGGGGGGGGGGGGGGGGGGGGGGGGGGGGGGGGGGGGGGGGGGGGGGGGGGGGGGGGGGGGGGGGGGGGGGGGGGGGGGGGGGGGGGGGGGGGGGGGGGGGGGGGGGGGGGGGGGGGGGGGGGGGGGGGGGGGGGGGGGGGGGGGGGGGGGGGGGGGGGGGGGGGGGGGGGGGGGGGGGGGGGGGGGGGGGGGGGGGGGGGGGGGGGGGGGGGGGGGGGGGGGGGGGGGGGGGGGGGGGGGGGGGGGGGGGGGGGGGGGGGGGGGGGGGGGGGGGGGGGGGGGGGGGGGGGGGGGGGGGGGGGGGGGGGGGGGGGGGGGGGGGGGGGGGGGGGGGGGGGGGGGGGGGGGGGGGGGGGGGGGGGGGGGGGGGGGGGGGGGGGGGGGGGGGGGGGGGGGGGGGGGGGGGGGGGGGGGGGGGGGGGGGGGGGGGGGGGGGGGGGGGGGGGGGGGGGGGGGGGGGGGGGGGGGGGGGGGGGGGGGGGGGGGGGGGGGGGGGGGGGGGGGGGGGGGGGGGGGGGGGGGGGGGGGGGGGGGGGGGGGGGGGGGGGGGGGGGGGGGGGGGGGGGGGGGGGGGGGGGGGGGGGGGGGGGGGGGGGGGGGGGGGGGGGGGGGGGGGGGGGGGGGGGGGGGGGGGGGGGGGGGGGGGGGGGGGGGGGGGGGGGGGGGGGGGGGGGGGGGGGGGGGGGGGGGGGGGGGGGGGGGGGGGGGGGGGGGGGGGGGGGGGGGGGGGGGGGGGGGGGGGGGGGGGGGGGGGGGGGGGGGGGGGGGGGGGGGGGGGGGGGGGGGGGGGGGGGGGGGGGGGGGGGGGGGGGGGGGGGGGGGGGGGGGGGGGGGGGGGGGGGGGGGGGGGGGGGGGGGGGGGGGGGGGGGGGGGGGGGGGGGGGGGGGGGGGGGGGGGGGGGGGGGGGGGGGGGGGGGGGGGGGGGGGGGGGGGGGGGGGGGGGGGGGGGGGGGGGGGGGGGGGGGGGGGGGGGGGGGGGGGGGGGGGGGGGGGGGGGGGGGGGGGGGGGGGGGGGGGGGGGGGGGGGGGGGGGGGGGGGGGGGGGGGGGGGGGGGGGGGGGGGGGGGGGGGGGGGGGGGGGGGGGGGGGGGGGGGGGGGGGGGGGGGGGGGGGGGGGGGGGGGGGGGGGGGGGGGGGGGGGGGGGGGGGGGGGGGGGGGGGGGGGGGGGGGGGGGGGGGGGGGGGGGGGGGGGGGGGGGGGGGGGGGGGGGGGGGGGGGGGGGGGGGGGGGGGGGGGGGGGGGGGGGGGGGGGGGGGGGGGGGGGGGGGGGGGGGGGGGGGGGGGGGGGGGGGGGGGGGGGGGGGGGGGGGGGGGGGGGGGGGGGGGGGGGGGGGGGGGGGGGGGGGGGGGGGGGGGGGGGGGGGGGGGGGGGGGGGGGGGGGGGGGGGGGGGGGGGGGGGGGGGGGGGGGGGGGGGGGGGGGGGGGGGGGGGGGGGGGGGGGGGGGGGGGGGGGGGGGGGGGGGGGGGGGGGGGGGGGGGGGGGGGGGGGGGGGGGGGGGGGGGGGGGGGGGGGGGGGGGGGGGGGGGGGGGGGGGGGGGGGGGGGGGGGGGGGGGGGGGGGGGGGGGGGGGGGGGGGGGGGGGGGGGGGGGGGGGGGGGGGGGGGGGGGGGGGGGGGGGGGGGGGGGGGGGGGGGGGGGGGGGGGGGGGGGGGGGGGGGGGGGGGGGGGGGGGGGGGGGGGGGGGGGGGGGGGGGGGGGGGGGGGGGGGGGGGGGGGGGGGGGGGGGGGGGGGGGGGGGGGGGGGGGGGGGGGGGGGGGGGGGGGGGGGGGGGGGGGGGGGGGGGGGGGGGGGGGGGGGGGGGGGGGGGGGGGGGGGGGGGGGGGGGGGGGGGGGGGGGGGGGGGGGGGGGGGGGGGGGGGGGGGGGGGGGGGGGGGGGGGGGGGGGGGGGGGGGGGGGGGGGGGGGGGGGGGGGGGGGGGGGGGGGGGGGGGGGGGGGGGGGGGGGGGGGGGGGGGGGGGGGGGGGGGGGGGGGGGGGGGGGGGGGGGGGGGGGGGGGGGGGGGGGGGGGGGGGGGGGGGGGGGGGGGGGGGGGGGGGGGGGGGGGGGGGGGGGGGGGGGGGGGGGGGGGGGGGGGGGGGGGGGGGGGGGGGGGGGGGGGGGGGGGGGGGGGGGGGGGGGGGGGGGGGGGGGGGGGGGGGGGGGGGGGGGGGGGGGGGGGGGGGGGGGGGGGGGGGGGGGGGGGGGGGGGGGGGGGGGGGGGGGGGGGGGGGGGGGGGGGGGGGGGGGGGGGGGGGGGGGGGGGGGGGGGGGGGGGGGGGGGGGGGGGGGGGGGGGGGGGGGGGGGGGGGGGGGGGGGGGGGGGGGGGGGGGGGGGGGGGGGGGGGGGGGGGGGGGGGGGGGGGGGGGGGGGGGGGGGGGGGGGGGGGGGGGGGGGGGGGGGGGGGGGGGGGGGGGGGGGGGGGGGGGGGGGGGGGGGGGGGGGGGGGGGGGGGGGGGGGGGGGGGGGGGGGGGGGGGGGGGGGGGGGGGGGGGGGGGGGGGGGGGGGGGGGGGGGGGGGGGGGGGGGGGGGGGGGGGGGGGGGGGGGGGGGGGGGGGGGGGGGGGGGGGGGGGGGGGGGGGGGGGGGGGGGGGGGGGGGGGGGGGGGGGGGGGGGGGGGGGGGGGGGGGGGGGGGGGGGGGGGGGGGGGGGGGGGGGGGGGGGGGGGGGGGGGGGGGGGGGGGGGGGGGGGGGGGGGGGGGGGGGGGGGGGGGGGGGGGGGGGGGGGGGGGGGGGGGGGGGGGGGGGGGGGGGGGGGGGGGGGGGGGGGGGGGGGGGGGGGGGGGGGGGGGGGGGGGGGGGGGGGGGGGGGGGGGGGGGGGGGGGGGGGGGGGGGGGGGGGGGGGGGGGGGGGGGGGGGGGGGGGGGGGGGGGGGGGGGGGGGGGGGGGGGGGGGGGGGGGGGGGGGGGGGGGGGGGGGGGGGGGGGGGGGGGGGGGGGGGGGGGGGGGGGGGGGGGGGGGGGGGGGGGGGGGGGGGGGGGGGGGGGGGGGGGGGGGGGGGGGGGGGGGGGGGGGGGGGGGGGGGGGGGGGGGGGGGGGGGGGGGGGGGGGGGGGGGGGGGGGGGGGGGGGGGGGGGGGGGGGGGGGGGGGGGGGGGGGGGGGGGGGGGGGGGGGGGGGGGGGGGGGGGGGGGGGGGGGGGGGGGGGGGGGGGGGGGGGGGGGGGGGGGGGGGGGGGGGGGGGGGGGGGGGGGGGGGGGGGGGGGGGGGGGGGGGGGGGGGGGGGGGGGGGGGGGGGGGGGGGGGGGGGGGGGGGGGGGGGGGGGGGGGGGGGGGGGGGGGGGGGGGGGGGGGGGGGGGGGGGGGGGGGGGGGGGGGGGGGGGGGGGGGGGGGGGGGGGGGGGGGGGGGGGGGGGGGGGGGGGGGGGGGGGGGGGGGGGGGGGGGGGGGGGGGGGGGGGGGGGGGGGGGGGGGGGGGGGGGGGGGGGGGGGGGGGGGGGGGGGGGGGGGGGGGGGGGGGGGGGGGGGGGGGGGGGGGGGGGGGGGGGGGGGGGGGGGGGGGGGGGGGGGGGGGGGGGGGGGGGGGGGGGGGGGGGGGGGGGGGGGGGGGGGGGGGGGGGGGGGGGGGGGGGGGGGGGGGGGGGGGGGGGGGGGGGGGGGGGGGGGGGGGGGGGGGGGGGGGGGGGGGGGGGGGGGGGGGGGGGGGGGGGGGGGGGGGGGGGGGGGGGGGGGGGGGGGGGGGGGGGGGGGGGGGGGGGGGGGGGGGGGGGGGGGGGGGGGGGGGGGGGGGGGGGGGGGGGGGGGGGGGGGGGGGGGGGGGGGGGGGGGGGGGGGGGGGGGGGGGGGGGGGGGGGGGGGGGGGGGGGGGGGGGGGGGGGGGGGGGGGGGGGGGGGGGGGGGGGGGGGGGGGGGGGGGGGGGGGGGGGGGGGGGGGGGGGGGGGGGGGGGGGGGGGGGGGGGGGGGGGGGGGGGGGGGGGGGGGGGGGGGGGGGGGGGGGGGGGGGGGGGGGGGGGGGGGGGGGGGGGGGGGGGGGGGGGGGGGGGGGGGGGGGGGGGGGGGGGGGGGGGGGGGGGGGGGGGGGGGGGGGGGGGGGGGGGGGGGGGGGGGGGGGGGGGGGGGGGGGGGGGGGGGGGGGGGGGGGGGGGGGGGGGGGGGGGGGGGGGGGGGGGGGGGGGGGGGGGGGGGGGGGGGGGGGGGGGGGGGGGGGGGGGGGGGGGGGGGGGGGGGGGGGGGGGGGGGGGGGGGGGGGGGGGGGGGGGGGGGGGGGGGGGGGGGGGGGGGGGGGGGGGGGGGGGGGGGGGGGGGGGGGGGGGGGGGGGGGGGGGGGGGGGGGGGGGGGGGGGGGGGGGGGGGGGGGGGGGGGGGGGGGGGGGGGGGGGGGGGGGGGGGGGGGGGGGGGGGGGGGGGGGGGGGGGGGGGGGGGGGGGGGGGGGGGGGGGGGGGGGGGGGGGGGGGGGGGGGGGGGGGGGGGGGGGGGGGGGGGGGGGGGGGGGGGGGGGGGGGGGGGGGGGGGGGGGGGGGGGGGGGGGGGGGGGGGGGGGGGGGGGGGGGGGGGGGGGGGGGGGGGGGGGGGGGGGGGGGGGGGGGGGGGGGGGGGGGGGGGGGGGGGGGGGGGGGGGGGGGGGGGGGGGGGGGGGGGGGGGGGGGGGGGGGGGGGGGGGGGGGGGGGGGGGGGGGGGGGGGGGGGGGGGGGGGGGGGGGGGGGGGGGGGGGGGGGGGGGGGGGGGGGGGGGGGGGGGGGGGGGGGGGGGGGGGGGGGGGGGGGGGGGGGGGGGGGGGGGGGGGGGGGGGGGGGGGGGGGGGGGGGGGGGGGGGGGGGGGGGGGGGGGGGGGGGGGGGGGGGGGGGGGGGGGGGGGGGGGGGGGGGGGGGGGGGGGGGGGGGGGGGGGGGGGGGGGGGGGGGGGGGGGGGGGGGGGGGGGGGGGGGGGGGGGGGGGGGGGGGGGGGGGGGGGGGGGGGGGGGGGGGGGGGGGGGGGGGGGGGGGGGGGGGGGGGGGGGGGGGGGGGGGGGGGGGGGGGGGGGGGGGGGGGGGGGGGGGGGGGGGGGGGGGGGGGGGGGGGGGGGGGGGGGGGGGGGGGGGGGGGGGGGGGGGGGGGGGGGGGGGGGGGGGGGGGGGGGGGGGGGGGGGGGGGGGGGGGGGGGGGGGGGGGGGGGGGGGGGGGGGGGGGGGGGGGGGGGGGGGGGGGGGGGGGGGGGGGGGGGGGGGGGGGGGGGGGGGGGGGGGGGGGGGGGGGGGGGGGGGGGGGGGGGGGGGGGGGGGGGGGGGGGGGGGGGGGGGGGGGGGGGGGGGGGGGGGGGGGGGGGGGGGGGGGGGGGGGGGGGGGGGGGGGGGGGGGGGGGGGGGGGGGGGGGGGGGGGGGGGGGGGGGGGGGGGGGGGGGGGGGGGGGGGGGGGGGGGGGGGGGGGGGGGGGGGGGGGGGGGGGGGGGGGGGGGGGGGGGGGGGGGGGGGGGGGGGGGGGGGGGGGGGGGGGGGGGGGGGGGGGGGGGGGGGGGGGGGGGGGGGGGGGGGGGGGGGGGGGGGGGGGGGGGGGGGGGGGGGGGGGGGGGGGGGGGGGGGGGGGGGGGGGGGGGGGGGGGGGGGGGGGGGGGGGGGGGGGGGGGGGGGGGGGGGGGGGGGGGGGGGGGGGGGGGGGGGGGGGGGGGGGGGGGGGGGGGGGGGGGGGGGGGGGGGGGGGGGGGGGGGGGGTGATGTTTGTATACATTTTGCATCAATGTCATGTTTAACTTGTTTTGCTCATATCTTCTAGGCCGTAGCTCCGAATCTAATGAACTTTATATGTAACTTGACTAGAATTTCGTGTAGATCATCATGGCGCTCTTTAACTTGCTGTTTAACAACTTCAACTTAATGCTTATTCAGTTCTGAACCAATTTCGAAATTTGTATATGAGGACTTACCGGAATTGTTATATGTTGTTTCCGGCCTCATTTAAACTTGTTTTGATGTGTTGCTCGTGTATGCATCTTCTCTTGCCGTGTGTAGCTTCATATAGCTTTGTCATGCATCATTCTTGTTTGAGCATCATGCCTTGTTCATGTGTGGTGTGTTTACCTTGTTGTGTGCTTCTTCTCTATAGTTCCCGTGTCGTTGCGATTGTGAGGATTCGTTCGTCTTCGTGGCTTCATCTTCTTCATGGATTCGTTCTTCTTCCTAGCGGGATTTCAGGCAAGATGACCGTCACCTTGGATCTCATTACTATCATTGCTATGCTAGTTGCTTCGTTCTATCGCTTTGCTGCGCTACCTATTCACTTGCTCCTCAAGCCTCCCAAATTGCCATGAACCTCTAACCTTTGTCACCGGGGGGGGGGGGGGGGGGGGGGGGGGGGGGGGGGGGGGGGGGGGGGGGGGGGGGGGGGGGGGGGGGGGGGGGGGGGGGGGGGGGGGGGGGGGGGGGGGGGGGGGGGGGGGGGGGGGGGGGGGGGGGGGGGGGGGGGGGGGGGGGGGGGGGGGGGGGGGGGGGGGGGGGGGGGGGGGGGGGGGGGGGGGGGGGGGGGGGGGGGGGGGGGGGGGGGGGGGGGGGGGGGGGGGGGGGGGGGGGGGGGGGGGGGGGGGGGGGGGGGGGGGGGGGGGGGGGGGGGGGGGGGGGGGGGGGGGGGGGGGGGGGGGGGGGGGGGGGGGGGGGGGGGGGGGGGGGGGGGGGGGGGGGGGGGGGGGGGGGGGGGGGGGGGGGGGGGGGGGGGGGGGGGGGGGGGGGGGGGGGGGGGGGGGGGGGGGGGGGGGGGGGGGGGGGGGGGGGGGGGGGGGGGGGGGGGGGGGGGGGGGGGGGGGGGGGGGGGGGGGGGGGGGGGGGGGGGGGGGGGGGGGGGGGGGGGGGGGGGGGGGGGGGGGGGGGGGGGGGGGGGGGGGGGGGGGGGGGGGGGGGGGGGGGGGGGGGGGGGGGGGGGGGGGGGGGGCTGAGTCCTCGTGACTCACAGATTCTACCAAAACAGTTGCAGGTGCCGACGAGGCCAGTGCAGATGACGCAACCGAGCTCAAGTGGGAGTTCGATGAGGAACGTGGTCGTTACTATGTGTCTTTTCCTGATGATCTGTAGTGGAGCCCAGTTGGGTCGATCGGGGATCTAGCATTTGGGGTTATCTTATTTTCATTTGGATTTTGACCGTAGCCGGTCTATATGTGTGGATTTTGGATGATGTATGAATTATATTTATGTATTGGGTGAAGTGGCGATTGTAAGCCAGTAGAGAACTTGTCACTTGACCCAATTAAAATACACCAACCGCGTGTGTAGCCGTGATGGTCTCTTCTCGGCGGAGTCCGGGAAGTGAACACGGTTTCTGGGTTATGTTTGACGTAAGTAGGAGTTCAGGATCACTTCTTGGTCATTACTAGTTGACGACCGTTCCACTGCTTCTCTTCTCGCTCTCATTCGCGTATGTTAGCCACCATATATGCTTAGTGCCTGCTGCAGTTCCACGTCATTACACCATCCTTTCCTATAAGCTTAAATAGTCTTGATCTCGCGGGTGT
>JAAAWM010008173.1:0-12323 GCA_036873465.1 Thinopyrum obtusiflorum
CACAAGGATAAATAAAGACTAGCAAGTGTCACTAAATAGTGTAATCCTTTGTAGGGAACAATTAGCTAACTAGCTGGAGGCTAGATAGTGCCATACAAATATTGTGATATATACTGACAAATACTGTCATGTTTGAATCAGTTGCAGTTATTAGTGCTGCTACGTGTTCCTAGGCACCAGTCAGATTAATTACAGCAATTATGAATATGCTTCGCCTCGACCTGACGGTCCGTACGCCGTTTGTTAAGAAGCTGTCGTGGTGGTCCATTACCTAAAAGCACCGTATAACTGCCCACTTATGGTGTGTATGCTGCCCCGTCTCTGAGTGTGCTTAATCTGTCAGTCTGTCTAGCTAGTTACTCCGGCTAAACATCCGGCCCAACTGTTGGATCAAGGCAGCTCCCTTAATTCCGATTGAATACGTGGGGAAACACAACATGCTTTGCATGGCAGAGGTGGCCGACAACCGAGCGGACGGTGTGCATGCATGATTAAACTGCAGGGATTCGGTCATGATCAAAATGTTTGGGAGGGTGATAATCAGATAATGGATTTCTTAGCGAATTCGCTCACAATCGCGGAGCTGAACCGTAGCTAGCTATAGCTAGGGTTCCTACGTGCGGTATCTCGGCGGCCATGAAAGCATGCAGCACAGTGTAGTGGTACTGCAAAGCCTAGGGTTTAGGGTAGCAAGGCAGAAGTAAAAGCACCATTAGTCTTGCAAGGACGACACGCTCGCTACAGCAACTCCGATGTGTGTGTGTGTGTGTGTGAGAGAGAGAGAGAGACAGAGACAGAGAGAGAGAGATGAGACGGGATGGTTGTGCCGGTGCCGCGTTTAGTGCCGGTGCAGAGGCCATCATCGCCTCATAATTTCCGAGCTAGTCCTTTTTCTTCCACTCGCCCGCTATCCGAGACAGATCTCCAGAATCCTACGTGTAATTCCACCCTTGAATGCGATTGAAACTCTCTCTCTCTCTCTCTCTCTCTCATTCCTCTCTCCTCTAGCTGGGTCTGTCTGATGCAATGGCAGAGAGAAAGAAGAAGGCGTCACATACGTGTTAATAGAACCGTATTAGATACGGATCAAACATTGAAGGCGCTTGCAGCAGAGAAGCCAGGACGCATTTTCTATAGATTAACGTACTTACAGTACCGCTCTCTCTACAGTAACCAAAAAGTTGTTTCAGCGGATCTCGTTACGTGTGTAATCATGTGAAATAAGACGAGCCAACTTTTCGCTTCCATTTCCGAATCTCTGCTAGAAACTTCTAGGCACGATTCTCTTCTTTGATAATCTACACGGGTAAAGTGATCCAACATATGATAGCCAAGTTTAGTGAGTTCGAAATGATTTAGGGAATATTGTGCATTTTTACGAATTATACAGATGAAATAAGAGTCCAAAAATGGTGGCATCTGCATTATTTGTCCTAGCAAGTTTAGGGTTTGGCACAGACATGCCTTTTTCCTCGACCTCGTCCACGAGCAACTCCCTCTAGAGTTTCCTTGTCTTCTGCGGCCGATCTGTCTCGTTTTCTCTGGTCTTAGCGCTATAGAGACGCGGTGGATCCCACCTCTTGTCTGGTTGGAGGGTTTCTACTTCGTACTTTAAATTTTGTTTATGGTTTGTATCCTGCTCAGGGAGTAAGGGGAGGCGTCGGCGGCTCCCTAAGATGGAATAAGGTTCTTCCCTCCTAGCCCCCAATTCCGGCAGGACTTCTAGCATCATCGGATAGCGTGTGGAGGTGTGTCTTCGAAGGATCTTGCAAGATTCGGTCGGTGTTTATTTCCAGCGTATTTGCTGGGATCCAGCCTTCATTTGTCTACTGGGATCCTTCCAATTTACGCTTCTCTTCATCAGCGGCGGTTGCTGTTCTAATGCACTAGTTTTTTGGGCCATTAGCATAAATGTTTTCTTAACTGTCTACTATAAAAAGTTTTGCTCGGCTCTCGTAAGAAAGGGACGATGACGGTGGCATGCATTCGTCGTCTCGGTCCAGTGCTTGTTATCTTCGTTAGGTGGTCTATGAATATGGACGTATTTTTTATTCTTTTTGTCTTCTTTGTACTGACATGATGTTCATCGATAGATCAGAGTTCCCCTCCGGATTTGTTTCTTTGCCCATAGTATCTCTGATAAAAGAAATTGTACAGTCAGCCCCTCGCTCTACTCTCAGTTCCTTCTCTTCAACTTGCAAAAAGAAGCGTGGTGGTCACAAGCTCCTCACATTCTGCAGCGAAAAGCCACGATTTCACTCACTGAGCCAACTTCCCAAGCCGAATTCCGTGCCCGTGCATGCCTCCCCAATTTTGCAACTTCCACACACAGCATATACGGACACGTATACGCCATATCATTAACTGAACCTCACATGCATGCATTGCTCCCCTCTCTGCGCCCCTGTCCATGCATGGCAGGAAACACGTAGTAGTAGCGTATGTACGTACCCACTGACATGTATATTCCGCTTCAGCGCGCGACACTACGCGCGTAGTGTTATAGAGCACATGCGAGTACCACGAGCGGCAAATAACTCTGCGTATATCCGTCACCACGTATACATCCATCGTACGTACCACGCCAGTACGTACGTGTGTCCAGGAGGAGACAGAACCAAAATGTCTCGAAGACAAATGTATCCAATCGGAGCACCATGCAACGGGGGGGGGGGGGGGGGGGGGGGGGGGGGGGGGGGGGGGGGGGGGGGGGGGGGGGGGGGGGGGGGGGGGGGGGGGGGGGGGGGGGGGGGGGGGGGGGGGGGGGGGGGGGGGGGGGGGGGGGGGGGGGGGGGGGGGGGGGGGGGGGGGGGGGGGGGGGGGGGGGGGGGGGGGGGGGGGGGGGGGGGGGGGGGGGGGGGGGGGGGGGGGGGGGGGGGGGGGGGGGGGGGGGGGGGGGGGGGGGGGGGGGGGGGGGGGGGGGGGGGGGGGGGGGGGGGGGGGGGGGGGGGGGGGGGGGGGGGGGGGGGGGGGGGGGGGGGGGGGGGGGGGGGGGGGGGGGGGGGGGGGGGGGGGGGGGGGGGGGGGGGGGGGGGGGGGGGGGGGGGGGGGGGGGGGGGGGGGGGGGGGGGGGGGGGGGGGGGGGGGGGGGGGGGGGGGGGGGGGGGGGGGGGGGGGGGGGGGGGGGGGGGGGGGGGGGGGGGGGGGGGGGGGGGGGGGGGGGGGGGGGGGGGGGGGGGGGGGGGGGGGGGGGGGGGGGGGGGGGGGGGGGGGGGGGGGGGGGGGGGGGGGGGGGGGGGGGGGGGGGGGGGGGGGGGGGGGGGGGGGGGGGGGGGGGGGGGGGGGGGGGGGGGGGGGGGGGGGGGGGGGGGGGGGGGGGGGGGGGGGGGGGGGGGGGGGGGGGGGGGGGGGGGGGGGGGGGGGGGGGGGGGGGGGGGGGGGGGGGGGGGGGGGGGGGGGGGGGGGGGGGGGGGGGGGGGGGGGGGGGGGGGGGGGGGGGGGGGGGGGGGGGGGGGGGGGGGGGGGGGGGGGGGGGGGGGGGGGGGGGGGGGGGGGGGGGGGGGGGGGGGGGGGGGGGGGGGGGGGGGGGGGGGGGGGGGGGGGGGGGGGGGGGGGGGGGGGGGGGGGGGGGGGGGGGGGGGGGGGGGGGGGGGGGGGGGGGGGGGGGGGGGGGGGGGGGGGGGGGGGGGGGGGGGGGGGGGGGGGGGGGGGGGGGGGGGGGGGGGGGGGGGGGGGGGGGGGGGGGGGGGGGGGGGGGGGGGGGGGGGGGGGGGGGGGGGGGGGGGGGGGGGGGGGGGGGGGGGGGGGGGGGGGGGGGGGGGGGGGGGGGGGGGGGGGGGGGGGGGGGGGGGGGGGGGGGGGGGGGGGGGGGGGGGGGGGGGGGGGGGGGGGGGGGGGGGGGGGGGGGGGGGGGGGGGGGGGGGGGGGGGGGGGGGGGGGGGGGGGGGGGGGGGGGGGGGGGGGGGGGGGGGGGGGGGGGGGGGGGGGGGGGGGGGGGGGGGGGGGGGGGGGGGGGGGGGGGGGGGGGGGGGGGGGGGGGGGGGGGGGGGGGGGGGGGGGGGGGGGGGGGGGGGGGGGGGGGGGGGGGGGGGGGGGGGGGGGGGGGGGGGGGGGGGGGGGGGGGGGGGGGGGGGGGGGGGGGGGGGGGGGGGGGGGGGGGGGGGGGGGGGGGGGAGCGCGACGTCGCCTAGCTATATACTACCTCCAACCTATAGCTAGCCACCAGTAGCAGCAGCAGCAGCAGTCGTCGTCGTAGTACGTAGAGCAGTCCGTACGTTGCGCGCGTTGTACGTACGCAGGTAGAGCAGTACGTAGGAGTACGTATCTTTGTAATTCCCATCGATTTTTCGTTGATTATTAATCCGCTTTAGTAGTACCTGATGATCTTCAGCTTGATGCGGAGTGTAGGTAGGTTGGCGGCAGGAAGAGAAGCGAATGCATGGATGGGTGCATTGATTGGTTAGTGCATGGATGGGTGCATGGAATGAGAAGGTGGCAAGTGCATGCTGCCCCAGCTAGGTAGCTACTCCCTCCGTTCCTAAATACTTGTCTTTTTAGGCATTTCAACAAGTAACTACATACGGAGCAAAATGAGTGAATCTACACTCTAAAATATGTCTATATACATCCGTATGTAGTAGTCATTTGAAATGTCTAGAAAGACAAATATTTAGGAACGAAGGGAGTAGTAGCGAGGTCGTACTTACGCATGAAACGTTTTACCGCATGCAAATAGCAAGTATGATTAAAAGTAGTGGGACTAAAACTTGCTAGCCTCATTTATGTTTGGATCCAAATACTAAAGAGACTAAAATCAAGTTATTGAGCATTTATTATCTTCCAAACCCTCCAATCCAGAACTCGGGGGATTGAAATTAAATGAGGAGAGAGAAGGCTAATATATATTTTAGTAGGTTTCGTATTACTAAAAAAGTTTAGCCTCAAGACTAAGTCCTAGCCTCTCTTTAGTCAGGGGTGCTTGGAACTTTAGCCTCTAAAAGAGACTATTTTTAGTCAGACTAAAAATAGTCCGTTGGATACAAGCACCCTCTAAGAGGGTGCTTGGATACGTTTTAGTCCCATGACTAAAAGTAGTGGGACTAAAATTTGCTAGCCTCACCCATGCTTGGATCCAAATACTAAAAAGACTAAAATCAAGTTATTGAGCATTTATTATCCTTCAAACCCTCCAATCCAGAACACGCATGTGTTAAAAGAGAGAAATTAAATGAGAGAGAGGGCTAATACATATTTTAGTAGGTTTCCTATGACTAAAAAATTTTAGCCTCAAGACTTTAGTCAGGGGTGCTTGAAACTTTAGCCTCTAAAAAAAAGTATTTTTAGTCAGACTAAAAATAGTCCTTTGGATTCAAGCACCCTGTAAGCTTTTGCTCCATCAACATGCATCTTAGCTTCAAAGTGGGTATGCATGGATGAAATGTTCCTTGTTGCACCAGCTAGTGCATGGGTCTCCCAACTCCATCTCCGGGGGGGGGGGGGGGGGGGGGCCTCCACCGGGTTTCTATCCTACACAAATGCTACCGCAAAAAAGGAAGAAAAAACAAAACAAAAAACTGGGGACTAGAGTTGTATTCATGTTTGGCGGATTCACCAAGGTACTAAAAATGAGATTTGTTCGAGAAAATTCAGAGCAATCTTGAGATTTTCTGCCTCTGTATGTAATTTAAATAAATGTCCCTTTTTAGCACCGCCTTGATTATTGATGGATTCGTAGGTACTGGTGGCGCGCCACGAGCATGGAGTACTGCATATGCGCTCGTTAATTAAATAATTAACTTTTTTGAGGGGTAATTAATAATTAAATTTTTTGAGACAAAATTAATAATTAACTGACATGGCATGGGACCAACGGGGGGGGGGGGGGGGGGGGGGGGGGGGGGGGGGGGGGGGGGGGGGGGGGGGGGGGGGGGGGGGGGGGGGGGGGGGGGGGGGGGGGGGGGGGGGGGGGGGGGGGGGGGGGGGGGGGGGGGGGGGGGGGGGGGGGGGGGGGGGGGGGGGGGGGGGGGGGGGGGGGGGGGGGGGGGGGGGGGGGGGGGGGGGGGGGGGGGGGGGGGGGGGGGGGGGGGGGGGGGGGGGGGGGGGGGGGGGGGGGGGGGGGGGGGGGGGGGGGGGGGGGGGGGGGGGGGGGGGGGGGGGGGGGGGGGGGGGGGGGGGGGGGGGGGGGGGGGGGGGGGGGGGGGGGGGGGGGGGGGGGGGGGGGGGGGGGGGGGGGGGGGGGGGGGGGGGGGGGGGGGGGGGGGGGGGGGGGGGGGGGGGGGGGGGGGGGGGGGGGGGGGGGGGGGGGGGGGGGGGGGGGGGGGGGGGGGGGGGGGGGGGGGGGGGGGGGGGGGGGGGGGGGGGGGGGGGGGGGGGGGGGGGGGGGGGGGGGGGGGGGGGGGGGGGGGGGGGGGGGGGGGGGGGGGGGGGGGGGGGGGGGGGGGGGGGGGGGGGGGGGGGGGGGGGGGGGGGGGGGGGGGGGGGGGGGGGGGGGGGGGGGGGGGGGGGGGGGGGGGGGGGGGGGGGGGGGGGGGGGGGGGGGGGGGGGGGGGGGGGGGGGGGGGGGGGGGGGGGGGGGGGGGGGGGGGGGGGGGGGGGGGGGGGGGGGGGGGGGGGGGGGGGGGGGGGGGGGGGGGGGGGGGGGGGGGGGGGGGGGGGGGGGGGGGGGGGGGGGGGGGGGGGGGGGGGGGGGGGGGGGGGGGGGGGGGGGGGGGGGGGGGGGGGGGGGGGGGGGGGGGGGGGGGGGGGGGGGGGGGGGGGGGGGGGGGGGGGGGGGGGGGGGGGGGGGGGGGGGGGGGGGGGGGGGGGGGGGGGGGGGGGGGGGGGGGGGGGGGGGGGGGGGGGGGGGGGGGGGGGGGGGGGGGGGGGGGGGGGGGGGGGGGGGGGGGGGGGGGGGGGGGGGGGGGGGGGGGGGGGGGGGGGGGGGGGGGGGGGGGGGGGGGGGGGGGGGGGGGGGGGGGGGGGGGGGGGGGGGGGGGGGGGGGGGGGGGGGGGGGGGGGGGGGGGGGGGGGGGGGGGGGGGGGGGGGGGGGGGGGGGGGGGGGGGGGGGGGGGGGGGGGGGGGGGGGGGGGGGGGGGGGGGGGGGGGGGGGGGGGGGGGGGGGGGGGGGGGGGGGGGGGGGGGGGGGGGGGGGGGGGGGGGGGGGGGGGGGGGGGGGGGGGGGGGGGGGGGGGGGGGGGGGGGGGGGGGGGGGGGGGGGGGGGGGGGGGGGGGGGGGGGGGGGGGGGGGGGGGGGGGGGGGGGGGGGGGGGGGGGGGGGGGGGGGGGGGGGGGGGGGGGGGGGGGGGGGGGGGGGGGGGGGGGGGGGGGGGGGGGGGGGGGGGGGGGGGGGGGGGGGGGGGGGGGGGGGGGGGGGGGGGGGGGGGGGGGGGGGGGGGGGGGGGGGGGGGGGGGGGGGGGGGGGGGGGGGGGGGGGGGGGGGGGGGGGGGGGGGGGGGGGGGGGGGGGGGGGGGGGGGGGGGGGGGGGGGGGGGGGGGGGGGGGGGGGGGGGGGGGGGGGGGGGGGGGGGGGGGGGGGGGGGGGGGGGGGGGGGGGGGGGGGGGGGGGGGGGGGGGGGGGGGGGGGGGGGGGGGGGGGGGGGGGGGGGGGGGGGGGGGGGGGGGGGGGGGGGGGGGGGGGGGGGGGGGGGGGGGGGGGGGGGGGGGGGGGGGGGGGGGGGGGGGGGGGGGGGGGGGGGGGGGGGGGGGGGGGGGGGGGGGGGGGGGGGGGGGGGGGGGGGGGGGGGGGGGGGGGGGGGGGGGGGGGGGGGGGGGGGGGGGGGGGGGGGGGGGGGGGGGGGGGGGGGGGGGGGGGGGGGGGGGGGGGGGGGGGGGGGGGGGGGGGGGGGGGGGGGGGGGGGGGGGGGGGGGGGGGGGGGGGGGGGGGGGGGGGGGGGGGGGGGGGGGGGGGGGGGGGGGGGGGGGGGGGGGGGGGGGGGGGGGGGGGGGGGGGGGGGGGGGGGGGGGGGGGGGGGGGGGGGGGGGGGGGGGGGGGGGGGGGGGGGGGGGGGGGGGGGGGGGGGGGGGGGGGGGGGGGGGGGGGGGGGGGGGGGGGGGGGGGGGGGGGGGGGGGGGGGGGGGGGGGGGGGGGGGGGGGGGGGGGGGGGGGGGGGGGGGGGGGGGGGGGGGGGGGGGGGGGGGGGGGGGGGGGGGGGGGGGGGGGGGGGGGGGGGGGGGGGGGGGGGGGGGGGGGGGGGGGGGGGGGGGGGGGGGGGGGGGGGGGGGGGGGGGGGGGGGGGGGGGGGGGGGGGGGGGGGGGGGGGGGGGGGGGGGGGGGGGGGGGGGGGGGGGGGGGGGGGGGGGGGGGGGGGGGGGGGGGGGGGGGGGGGGGGGGGGGGGGGGGGGGGGGGGGGGGGGGGGGGGGGGGGGGGGGGGGGGGGGGGGGGGGGGGGGGGGGGGGGGGGGGGGGGGGGGGGGGGGGGGGGGGGGGGGGGGGGGGGGGGGGGGGGGGGGGGGGGGGGGGGGGGGGGGGGGGGGGGGGGGGGGGGGGGGGGGGGGGGGGGGGGGGGGGGGGGGGGGGGGGGGGGGGGGGGGGGGGGGGGGGGGGGGGGGGGGGGGGGGGGGGGGGGGGGGGGGGGGGGGGGGGGGGGGGGGGGGGGGGGGGGGGGGGGGGGGGGGGGGGGGGGGGGGGGGGGGGGGGGGGGGGGGGGGGGGGGGGGGGGGGGGGGGGGGGGGGGGGGGGGGGGGGGGGGGGGGGGGGGGGGGGGGGGGGGGGGGGGGGGGGGGGGGGGGGGGGGGGGGGGGGGGGGGGGGGGGGGGGGGGGGGGGGGGGGGGGGGGGGGGGGGGGGGGGGGGGGGGGGGGGGGGGGGGGGGGGGGGGGGGGGGGGGGGGGGGGGGGGGGGGGGGGGGGGGGGGGGGGGGGGGGGGGGGGGGGGGGGGGGGGGGGGGGGGGGGGGGGGGGGGGGGGGGGGGGGGGGGGGGGGGGGGGGGGGGGGGGGGGGGGGGGGGGGGGGGGGGGGGGGGGGGGGGGGGGGGGGGGGGGGGGGGGGGGGGGGGGGGGGGGGGGGGGGGGGGGGGGGGGGGGGGGGGGGGGGGGGGGGGGGGGGGGGGGGGGGGGGGGGGGGGGGGGGGGGGGGGGGGGGGGGGGGGGGGGGGGGGGGGGGGGGGGGGGGGGGGGGGGGGGGGGGGGGGGGGGGGGGGGGGGGGGGGGGGGGGGGGGGGGGGGGGGGGGGGGGGGGGGGGGGGGGGGGGGGGGGGGGGGGGGGGGGGGGGGGGGGGGGGGGGGGGGGGGGGGGGGGGGGGGGGGGGGGGGGGGGGGGGGGGGGGGGGGGGGGGGGGGGGGGGGGGGGGGGGGGGGGGGGGGGGGGGGGGGGGGGGGGGGGGGGGGGGGGGGGGGGGGGGGGGGGGGGGGGGGGGGGGGGGGGGGGGGGGGGGGGGGGGGGGGGGGGGGGGGGGGGGGGGGGGGGGGGGGGGGGGGGGGGGGGGGGGGGGGGGGGGGGGGGGGGGGGGGGGGGGGGGGGGGGGGGGGGGGGGGGGGGGGGGGGGGGGGGGGGGGGGGGGGGGGGGGGGGGGGGGGGGGGGGGGGGGGGGGGGGGGGGGGGGGGGGGGGGGGGGGGGGGGGGGGGGGGGGGGGGGGGGGGGGGGGGGGGGGGGGGGGGGGGGGGGGGGGGGGGGGGGGGGGGGGGGGGGGGGGGGGGGGGGGGGGGGGGGGGGGGGGGGGGGGGGGGGGGGGGGGGGGGGGGGGGGGGGGGGGGGGGGGGGGGGGGGGGGGGGGGGGGGGGGGGGGGGGGGGGGGGGGGGGGGGGGGGGGGGGGGGGGGGGGGGGGGGGGGGGGGGGGGGGGGGGGGGGGGGGGGGGGGGGGGGGGGGGGGGGGGGGGGGGGGGGGGGGGGGGGGGGGGGGGGGGGGGGGGGGGAATCCCGTAATAAGGGGAACACGATCTCTGCTTTGACAAGACGTGTCAAGAAACCGCCTCGCGTTATGTGCAGGGCTGGTTAAAGAAAAACGGTTCGAATAATTACCGGGCCATGGCGTGATGCCATGCTACCAAAATGTGTCAGCAGATTAGATTTGTGGAAATATTACTCTCTCTACGGTGGTATGTGGAACTTATTTTGCAGGGTCGGACACTATCCTTGTATTCAAACTCTTCTATGGTGTATTTGGAGGAGGAACCCGCCTTGCAATGTCGGACACAACACTGCGCGCCAGACTCATCGTCATTGAAGCCTGGTTGAGGGGCTACTAAGGGAGTCCTGGATTAAGGGGTCTCCGAACAACCGAACTATATCCTTTGGCCGCACTGTTGGACTATGAAGATACGAGATTGAAGACTTCGTCCCGTGTCCGGATGGGACTCTACTTGGCGTGGAAGCCAAGCTAGGCAATACGGATATGTATATCTCCTCCTTTGTAACCGACCTTGTGTAACCCTAACCTCCTCCGGTGTCTATATAAACCGGAGGGTTTTAGTCCGTAGGACAACAGACAATCATACCATAGGCTAGCTTTTAGGGTTTAGCCTCTCCGATCTCGTGGTAGATCAACTGTTGTACTACTCATATTATCAAGAATAAATCAAGTAGGACGTAGGGTTTTACCTCCATCAAGAGGGCCCAAACATGGCTAAAACATGGGGGGGGGGGGGGGGGGGGGGGGGGGGGGGGGGGGGGGGGGGGGGGGGGGGGGGGGGGGGGGGGGGGGGGGGGGGGGGGGGGGGGGGGGGGGGGGGGGGGGGGGGGGGGGGGGGGGGGGGGGGGGGGGGGGGGGGGATGGCTCCTACTATCATCGATAGCGATGCAGTCCAGGGTGAGACTTTTCTCCTCGGATAGATCTTTGTGTTCGGCAGCTTCACACTGCGGGCCAACTCGCTTGGCCATCTGGAGCAGATCGAAAGTTACACCCCTGGCCACCAGGCCAGGTTTGGAAGCTTAAATTACACGGCCAATATCCGCGGAGACTTGATCTTCGATGGATTCGAGCCCCTGCCTGGTGCGCCACGCGGTCACGATAAGTACAATTTAGCTCTACCATCAGACCGTATTCAGGAGATCGCACCGGCAGCCGCTCCGAGCCTCAATTCGGAGCCAGTTTTGCCATCCAGGGATGGGTGGATAGACCCCGCCACGGAGGTCGTATCCTCTACAGTGATCGAGCCGAATATCGACCTTACCCTTCACGAGAGCCGTGTTGCCAAACTGCCGGATCCTTCTCCGGCCACGGGCTCCAAACCTCCTGCGCCCGTTCCTATCGAATCCAATTGGGCACGGATCATGGAGTTTACCTCCGCGGATATTTTTCAGCACCCGCCCTTCGGCGACATACTGAACTCATTAAGGTCTCTCTCCTTGTCAGGAGGATCCTAGCCGAACTATGTCCGACAGGATTGGGATGCGGATGACGAATAAATTTGCCGCCCACCCACCACCCACTTAGTAGCCACTGTCGACGACTTAACCAACATGCTCGACTTCGACTCCGAAGACATCGACGGTATGGACGATGATGCGGGAGACGAAGAGGAACCATTGCCCACAGGGCACTGGACAGCCACCTCATCATACGATATATACATGGTGGACACACCCAAAGAAGGCAATGGCGACGAGACAACAGAGGATGACCCCTCCAAGAAGCAACCCAAGCGCCGGCGTCAGCGGCACCGCTCTAAGTCCCGCCAAGGCAAAAGTGGTGATACTGGCACCAGAGATAATAGCACTCTGGACAGTGCCGAAGACAACAACAATCCCCTCTAGCAAGATTTAGGGCAGGAGGAGAGAGCGGCAGATGGAGAGGCGGAGGATGATAATCACATGCCTCCCTCCGAAGACGAGACAAGCCTCGACGATTACGAATTCGTCGTGCCTGAGGATCCCGTCGAACAAGAGCACTTCAAGCGCCGGCTTATAGCCACGACATATAGCCTTAAGAAAAAGCAGCAGCAGCTTCAAGCTGATAAAGATTTGCTAGCTGACAGATGGACTGAAGTCATGGAGACCGAGGAATACAAACTCGAACGCCCCTCCAAGAGTTACCCAAAGTGCAGGTTGCTACCCCGACTGGAGGAGGAAGCACCGGGACTCTACTTGGCGTGGAAGGAAAGCTAGGCAATACAGATATGTATATCTCCTCCTTTGTAACCGAGCTTGTGTAACCCTAGCCCCCTCCGTTGTCTATATAAACCGGAGGGTTTTAGTCCGTAGGACAACAGCCAATCATACCATAGGCTAGCTTCTAGGGTTTAGCCTCTCCGATCTCGTGGTAGATCAACTCTTGTAATACTCATATCATCAAGAATAAATCAAGCAGGACGTAGGGTTTTACCTCCATCAAGAGGGCCCGAACCTGGGTAAAACATCGTGTTCCCTGCCTCCTGTTACCATCCACCTTAGACGCACAGTTCGGGACCCCCTACACGAGATCCGCCGGTTTTGACACCGACATTGGTGCTTTCATTGAGAGTTCCTCT